>JABSMR010078994.1:0-13208 GCA_018902295.1 Dusona sp. PSUC_FEM 10030013 | reverse complement strand
CAGATCTATGGAAAAAGAGTGAGAGAGAAAGAGAGAGAGAGAGAGAGAGAGCGAGGGAGAGGGGGAGAGAGAGAAAGAGGGAGAGTGAGAGAAGGAAAAGGATGGGATTCACAGTGCCATCGGGATATTATAGCGGCACGTGGTGGTAACTGCTTCAGGCTATATGGTGTTGCAGGAATCGTTAGTGCTCCGTAACTACCTTTCCGAGAGACTTTTCACAAAAAAAAAGGGAAACACCAAAAAAGATATAAAAAGAAAAATAAAAAATAGAGAGAACAAAAAAACGACAACTGCAACGTCCGACAGTTCGCGAAATGAGAAAGAGACAAGTTTTCTCTCCTCATGTATGTGTGTGTATTTTTTCTCCCACAAAATTGTTCGACTAGTCATGTGCTGTCACTACTTAATACGACATTCACGGAGCATTTTTGTTAACCCCCTAGAGCGTGCAGGTAATTTTTATTTTTAATTTTTTTTTCAAGTGACGCCATTTTTTTTTTTTTTAATCATCTTGTTCGATGTTCGATGAAATTATTGATAGAAAATTTTGATAAACATCAAGAACAGTTATTTTAATCGACGATACCTTGTCTCTCTCTGTTTTTTGTTTTGAAATGAATCTTTTATTTGGTAACTGTAAAATTAGCAAGAAAGAAGCAAAGAGACAGAATGAAGAGAGGGTTCTGGGGGAAAAAAAGTCTTGGGGTTGAAGAGAAGAAACCGAAGTGCTGTGGTCAATCGAAAGCCATTCTTGTGTTTCCTCGGGCTAAAAAGATCGTAACCTTATCTTTGTTTTTTTGTTGCTCGTTTCTTCCTTTTCTTCATCATGTCGTAGCGTTAAGGGTTAGTTCGCCAAGACATAGATTGAGGGGTGAAAAAAGGGGTAAATGTGGCACGTGGCTCTGTGGGGGTGTTAAACGTCTCATTGCATTTCTCACCAGTGTGTATCGATCATTGGCAAACGAAAGAACCGTTCACCGATCGAAAGACCGTGAGGTTCGCCCTTTTTATTGTTAAGGGTAGTTACCCTCAATCGAAGAGACGCGAACGACGCTTCGAGACTGTGACAAATCCAGCTCGATTAATCGAGGTCGTGACATTGCAAGATTTTACGCTCCGACACTTGAACTTTATTGCGATTGGATCCTGCCGTCTCTCTATTTTTATCCAATACTTTTTTTCATCCCCTTCATCCAATTTTACTAATCTGCCTCTTTGAAACGTTTCAACATCCCAACATTTTCTTATTCACAATGGTCTCTTTGGTCTTTAACGTATATTTGTCCAAAATTGATCTGTAACCTTTGCTCCTTAAAAATATTTTTTCAATCAATAAATTTTTTCATCCCCTTCGTCCCATTTCACTGCCCTTCTCGTTTAAGGCATTTCTACGTTTTCGTACTTTCCATTTATAATTTGCACTATGATTTCAAAAATATATTTACTTAAAAATTGATCTATAACTTTGTCAACCTAAAAATTCTTTTATTAGAGTTGCGGTTCGAAATAGTGATTAGGAACGAGATGTGATTCAGGAACGAGGATATGCACGAACAAAGCACGTCCCAAAGGGATTTCTCAATTTTCTCTCACCATTTCTCTTTGTCTCTATCGCTCTCTCTTTCTCTTTGGCAAGCTTTGCCAAGTTTCTTCTGTTCTCACGTGGTCAGGATACGCAAAGGGTCGACGTGTAGTGAGAGGATTCTCCACGATGTGTTTACTTGTCCTGTCTCTTCTCTCTTTCCCTCTCACTCTCTGGACAGACGAAAAAAGGGCGCAACCCACGTCACTTTGTGCGTCGGATAACGGGAGTCACGCCCTTTCCCTTTCCACAATCCGTTGTACAGAGTACAAGTTCACCCTTAAATTTCAAGGGCGGTCTGTTCGCACGGCTGACGAGTGATGTGGTCTTTCGACCCTTCACGTGTCCGGGGGTCATCTCTCGGCTCGGAAGTTCGTTAAACAAACTCTGTACAGGCTGCCACAAAATTTTCACAAATTCAATTATTCTTTTTCCCGCAAATACAGCTTCCATAATAAATAAAAAAACAATAAAATTAAAAACGACATTCTAGATACTGATCCTTATAGCAAAGTTTTTAACAAATAACTCTGTAAAGATTTTTAGAGAGTCACCAACGTTAAATAATTAGCAAAAATAACCCAGATTGAAAAATCCTCTTTCAAATATCTATTTACTTTTACAGAGGCTTAAAAAAAAATTGAAAATGTATGTGAGGACTACGTTGGGCATTTTGCAATGCTTTCTTGACAAAGCTCAGTATTTTTTTGTAAAGTTTCGTGAGGTCGTTTGATAATGTCTGCATGAGAAAGAGAAACGGAGAGAGAGAGAGAGAGAGATGGAGAAACACATGCGTATTCGTAGATACGGTATGTGGGAGGCCAAAGCGTATGGGATAACACACGTAACCCGACGACAAGCTTCCGATAACAAGCAAACTTTCGGACGACCCAAGCCACTCAAGCAAAGTAATTATCCTCGTATTACTTGTCGAGTTACATTAATTAACGTTAGCTAATGATGAAAAGGGAAACAGATAAAGAGCTCCCATACGTACGTATATAAAAATACACAAATGGACAAACAATCACAACAACGATAATAACATTCAAATACCAACAGCAATAGCGGGCAGAACAATAATAATAATATGAAAATAGGTAGAAGGGTTATTGTAGGCCATGAATTGTCAAGGGTCAAAACAATGGGATTTTACTTTCTAATCCCATTAAAATTGTACATTTCCTGAAGGTATGCATAATTAAGGAGTTTCACCAGAATAAAAAGTCAATGCGTGATCGTGACGATATTTCAAAATGATATAAACGAAAAATGGATAGAGACGAATTTTTGTATGGCTTAGGGACACTGCAATTTCGCATTCCCTCAAAACAAAAAAAGAATAAAAAAATAACTAATCTCAAAAACGAACTTAAAAAGCGTTTTTTTCGTAATTAAAAAGATGAAAAGCAGAAAAGCTGCATTCTGTAAAAATCACCTTTTGTTATTGTCCTACGTGGCTGTTTTTTATTGATCAAATTGATTTAATTTTATTGACTTTTTGCACACGAGAATTGAGCAATGTTTTGTAATACTCTTTCATACGCTCGCCATTTTGTTATTTTCGAAGATTTCCAAATTCCCGATCGTAAAACGATAGCTACTTGTGTGGCGGTACTCGCGAGGCGGTATTCTTTTGGAGGCGACTCTTTGGACCTCGAATATCTCACCCTTATACACTACCAGAGCGACTGAAATTCTTCTATTGTATCGTTCCATAGTTATAGTTTACATGTCATGAAGTAGGAAACTAATATATCATATTGTTTACATTGAAAAAATTCTCAAAAATACTTGTATTTTTCGACCGATTCACCTGGTGAAACCCCTCAATGTCATCACCCAGAAGAGTGGTAATTGAAGGAAAAGGCTGCTGCAAAATCAATTCGAAGCAGAAACGACAAAAATTGAAGGGGTGAAAGATAAGCCATTGAAATCAATACAAAAAATGGCTCTGACGAGCAACGAGAAAATGAAATCGGTTTTTTTTTCGTTGATTTAGGTTGTGTACAAAGAATTCTAGAAATTCAATTATCGCGTGGTTATACATTTTTATTTAGTTATGTATTTTCATCCCTTGAGGTAAAACTCACTCCTTGTGGTCTAACGCGATATAAACTCGTTCAATTTCGGATGACGCTCGATCTGTGCAGCCTGTCTGCTTTCCTCGAGGTCCTACCTAGTGAAACAGAATTTAGAACAGGACAGAGGGGCGGAGGGAAGACCCAGCCTGAATTTGCAGATCTAGTGTATTCCCTCGTGACCACGACGGAAATCACATTTTACCTCGATACACTCAAAGTCCCCTCTTGGTTATCCATTTCTCTCTCCCTCGCTCTTCCACTCCCTCGCTCTTTCTCTCTCTCTCTCTGTCTCCCTTTCTCGATGCTCCCTCCTGCTGCTAGTTCTGTGTTGTTTTGCTTGGACCCCCGGACACTGGGTTCTTCAGCACACAGAAGCCAGGATTTCCCTATTTGTGTATTCTCACGATAGACTGGAGAGCCGTCAATTTCCTCGAGAGCAAACGATTCGAGCTTTCGACCTCGTGTGTTATTAAACTTTGAAGCTTTCCTCGTGAAATATTCTCCATGTGCATATCTATATAGATGTATTTATACAAACCAATATACGACTCGATTAGCCATACAGTATCAGAAATCAAATATTCCAAATAATATCAAATGTTCCAGAAATGTCAATTTTGCAGCACATTTCTGCCTGCAAATTATTTAAAAAAAAAAAAAACGAACAAAAATTGAGTCGATATTTTGGCGAGTATTGAAATGGTTCAAGGGCTGATTATTTATCGAGTAAGCGATATGTTTAGCGCGTAATTTCGAGGAGTTGTATATTACTAGAGGTAAGGGCGTTAAATTCATTGTACCATCATTCACGAGCAATTTATCTCCTTCCCGTTGGATAAAGCTTCCTTCTCCCTTTCCTCGTTCGTTCGCCAGCATCCCCTCGTACCTTTTTCTCCCTTCTTCAGTGCTTCCTCCGCTTCCCCTCCTCTCCTGTGTGTATTATATTACAACAGTGCCCGAGGAGAGTATATTATTATTGTTTCATATTTAGCAAAAGCGTAAACCTGACGGGAATCCTCACAGCTTCACAACGTACAGTCATCTACTACTCTTCGCGTTATTCTCGCATCCTCTCGTCCTCTCCCCGGCTCCTTTTCCGCGTATAATAATAAGAGCGCAGGCATAACGCGACAATGCTTTAATCCCAGGATCGGGTGTCCAACGGGTCACAAAAGGTGCGAGCTACGGAAATAAGCTGATTAGCAAGCAACCCCGCCCCCCTCCACCGCCGCTACTGCTGACTCGCCCCATCCACCAAAATATTTCTTCCTCACTTTCAACCCTCTCGTTTTATCCCCACAAACCCACACCCTTTTGCAGTTTTCCATGAACCACGCTTTCTTATCTTCCTGTGCATATGACACTGTCAAGATTATTTACTAACCTTTATTTCTTTCCGTCCTGTGAAGACTAACGGGGATTTTTTTAATAAGAACCTTTAGGGAAAAAAAATGAATCATGCAACGTTAAAAATCTGAATTCCGTTGAAAAAATTTGTCTGTTGATATTTTTGAGAATTCGTATAGATTCCAGCATGTGGACATTTTTTTTTACTCGTTACTAGTTTGATGATGTTAACAATAAAACGTTCAAATTTTTTGTCCTTAAAGTCCTCGTGGTTTTTAATTTAATTCTATTTGTTTAGGGATGTAAATTAAAGAGAATTACAGCACCGAAGAAGGTGAGAAAAGGTTGCATATATGCAGGAAGCGATAAAAAAACGTACAGCGAAGAAAGAGCTTGCGCGAATTTACGAGTCCCGATGGATTTGCAGTGTGGTTCGTTTCCCTTATCCCAATCGTCTCTTTTTATCTCTTAGCAAAAGGGAGATAGACGAAAATACGGAATATTCAAAAAGATGTTACGTCTTTTTCGAGCCCCGATAGGGCGTGAAAATTCATGCCTGTTTTTTTGTAATTTTTCCCTTCATTTTTTCATCCCTTCGCTCGTACTTGTATTCGAAATATTTCTTACGCACTGGGAATAATTCTTAGCCCGGATAAAAATATGACGTAATGCATACCGATTTTTTTCTTGACGACAGAGGGATGAAAATAGGGGTTGAATAAATAATATATCAAGAAACAAGATTTTAATTCAACCAGCTCACATCTTATTTTGTTCTTGTTCGTTTTCTTTTTATACCTATACTCCAACTCGATGATATACTATCGTCAGGCTAGAAATAAGACGAGAAGACAGCGTGGTGCAACAACGTCGCACGTGCAACTTTTCGTTATTCCTTGCACGCACTTCCTTGAGAATTTTCGATTGAATAAATAATGGACTTAAAGAGAGACACAGCGACGATGATTTTGTGATAGGATATAAATAATTTACAGAAAAATGATTCACCGCCAGTCATACACGCATTTTTTTTCCTCTTCCCAAGATATTCAACGTGATCTCATCTATCGTGAGAAATAGAAAATACGAAAAAAACGTTCAGTTTTTAATAAAACACTATAGTTATTAATCTGCTGTAAAATAAATATCAAAATCACTAGTTATTTAAAATAGCATAATAATAAATGTAATAATAATAATAATAATGGACATTGTATTTAATATTTATAGTAATAATCAAAATATGATTCATAAAGATTGAACTCTTGAACAAAATCTAAAGATCTCGTGGACCATGTACTTTTCCTTTACGTCTCAATGAAAATTCTATTTATCACGATTTCTTCAAACGAATGAAAATATTGATAAAACGAATAATCTGCGCCCGAATCAATAACAATCTACAGGAAACCATGACTTAAGCGTTAAAAAATTTACGTTATTTTCAAACGAGATATTGAAAGACTGATGAGATTAAAGTCAACATGCGTTGTCATTCTGGGCTTTGACTTACGAACGAATTACAGTAAGGAAACGTTGTTACGAGATAAAGAATACAGTTCTTTAAAAAAATAAAACTATTCAGTGAAAGTCGATAGTTCGGTAACTTATTTGAGTAAATAATGAATAATGAATATAGATATTAATTGTAAGAATGAAATTTCTAGTTCGATCAACATTTTCACGAAAATGAATCGTTTTTTTGAATCTGTGGAGAATCCACTTTGATATTTTTTCAGTATAAGAATTTTTCCATCAAATGTTTCGTAAAAATAAAGAGAGAGAACAAGAGAGGGGTAAACGACCTTGTAAAAGGATGCTGCGAGCAAGTGATGCACAATTCGTAATAATGGAAGGATCCGAAAGAGAAGTTCAGGCTGGAATGTACGACGGATTTTGCGATAAATCAATATTGAAAAGCTCGACTACGAAAGAAAAACTTCTTCCTCGATAGCATATCCTTTGATTCCTCCATACATTATTTATGTGATATGGCTTGAAGAACATGTTGTATTGGTTCCCAGATCGAAGCACGTTCATATTATATTACTGAGTGTATTGCGATCTTACATTGCACTATCTGATTTGACAAAGCTCTTTACACAAAAGAGCTTCATCCTATTTTCATACATTTCAAATCCTTTTTTATCTAGTCCTCGTCATTCATATTAGGTAAAATTGAAAAAAACGTCTTTTATATGATCGAAAAAAATCTA
Source organism: Dusona sp. PSUC_FEM 10030013 (assembly GCA_018902295.1). NCBI lineage: Eukaryota > Metazoa > Arthropoda > Insecta > Hymenoptera > Ichneumonidae > Dusona > Dusona sp. PSUC_FEM 10030013. The sequence continues at coordinate 5,979 of JABSMR010078994.1, read as the reverse complement.
CCGTGTAAATATTGTACTCTTCTTGCTTTTTGCTCGAAGCCCATAACATACGAAATAAGCTTCAATTTTTGTAACCCATGAAAAATATTCTTATAATGGGTTAGGAGTAAAAAAAAATGGTTCATTCGTTTTTCAAAGTCTCTTTTATTCGAGCTCGGGTAGAGGAGAAAGAGAAAAAAACTTTGACGTAACTTGAAACATCCGATTAGGACGCGGAGACTCGATTTAGAAATCTTTGGAGTGGAGGGGTTCGGAAAATCAACCCACTTTTTCGTTTTATCTTGCTTTTCATCGTCGTTTCTTGCTTCCTTCCCATATTTTTTTTATTTTTCTTTCTCTCGCCATATACTTCTGCTTCTTTTCCCTCTCTCCCAATGGGGAACGAAGATTCTCGGGGCAAGAACGAGAGCATGGACGTCTGCAACGAAAAGTAGAGAAAAAAGTCCTCGAACAGACTTTGGGGCGGTTTTTTTCCTCTCTTCGATCTCTGTCTTTCTCGCTCCATTGAGTGGAGTCCCGCAGGACCTCGCAAAACTTTTCGTTCGATCTCACGAAACGAGGATGGCATGAGGGTGGATAAAGAGTGTAGAGGGGCAGGAAGGGAGGGGGGCAATCAGGTCTATCGGGACTCGGAGTAAGCATACACGTATAGATAGGAATTACTACTTTTTCTTATTTTTCTTTGCATAAATTTGTTCTCCCAGTAGTATATCCGTATAAAAATCTTATTTCGACGAGATAAATTATTTATTAACTCATCAGAACCATTTTTTATTTATTTTCCGCTTCTAATACCTGGGAAAAAATCGTAAATAATTGGAAAGAAATACTTTCAGAGATCTGATGATAAAAAAATTGTGCTTTTTCTTTACTAACACTAATCAAAAATTCATTAATTTGATTTAAATATGAATGAACATTAATCTTTATTTTTATTATATTGTCAAGCGACAGATTTACTCTCAATAAACCTGACGAAGCAAGAGTCTCCGTGTCGATTCTTCATGCACAGAAATTTCTTATTTTTTTCTCTCTCGTTACTTTATAATGCGTCTCGACGTCTGCGAGAGGAAAAAAAGGTCCAAAGAATTCCCGAGCCCGCTAAGGGAGAGTAAGGAAAAGATAGTCTCGAGTTATTCGCGCCCCGGAGAGTCAGTTCCGAGGGAAGAGAACACCTTCGATCGATACACTTTATGACAGAGCAGGGTTTGTGAAGAAAAAAAAGAGATAAAAAAACAACAGAGGGGCAAGGAGAAAGAGAGACACGCTTCAAGTCTCAAGAAACGGGTGGATCGTACTTTGTGCGGGCATTTTGCTTCTTGACGCGGAAATCTTGTCGGGTAATGAGATACAGAAGAATTCGCAATAAGCAGATGGAACGAGAAAAAATGGTTGAAAAGATCGACCGAGTGAAAGCCACCAAGTACGACGTTCATTCAAAGTAGTTCTATGTTCTGTGTAATGCAATAATTTTTTATATACATATCTAAATAAATATTGAATTTTATCGCCATAAACATTACAATAAATACTTTTCAACAATTTTTTAATTATTTTATTCTTGTATAAACATTGTTCATAAAATTTTGAAGATGAGTGAATTTTCTCAGATTTTCAAATTATTATGTACGAAATTTTTTATGAAATAAAATGATTAGCATAAATATTTGAGAAATTCATCCTTATTTTTTTAGATTTTGTTTTAGTAAACTCTCATCTTTAAATTATAATAGCACATTTGTCGCCCTGGTAATTCAGAGTGTAAAATTTTGTGAAATTTTGTATCTCTTACTCGTAAAGATGTCTTTGAACTTCTTCCCTCGCTCTTGTCAACGTGGACAATTCTTCCATAATACCTTGTTGACCTTGCCTATAAGTTTGCTTAACTTCACGAAGAGCTTGTTGAGCCGCTTGCGAAGCCGTCGTAAGATCATTCACTTTAATTTTGTGCTCTTCCTTCTTCTCGTTCCATTTTTCCTCCATCCCTTTGCGAAATTCTACCTCTTTCGCGAGATCCTCTCTTTGAGCGTGGAGCATACGCAGAGTATCGTTCAATTGAGTTTCGAGCTCTTTCGCGGTTGTTTGAATCTTGACTAGCTGAGCTTCGTAATTAACACACATGTCGCAAGTTGGTCCCAAAGAGCTCGTTTCTTGTGATCTTTTTTGTACAATTTGCGACTCCTTGCATCGCTGCAATTCGTCGTCGGTCGATCGTAATTTTTCCTTTAGTGCTTTTATTTCCTCCTCAAGGGGTACAACCAACGAGCGCAATACTTCAGCGTCTTCTTCGGCCTGAAAAGTGTTGTTCGAATTAACAATTAAAAAAGTATACCCCTAGAAATTCAATTTAATTAAATTTTGTCTCTTAATTCTTTTTATTTCGTTAAATGGAAGAAAAATTTTCATAAAAAATATGTATATTTATTTATATACTGTACGTTATTTGGTACGATGCGTGAAAAAAACAAAAAAAATTTCAAATTTTTCTCGTACGCTATTAAGAATAAATTCAGAGCATCCTATTTAATTTGAGCGAAAATTTTTATTATCGCAAGACATTAAATGCACCGTGAAAATTTTCTTAAATTTATTTATGAAATTCCATTTTTTTCGCAATGTCCCGTCATCTATTTATGTGAGAATGAATGATTAAATGAAATTCTCAAATAATTTCTTCCTTGACGAAAAATATATATTATATAATTATAAAATATAATAGTTCGTTTTTTCTCATATAATTCGAAAAAGAATTGAAGAGAAGAATTTGGAAGGAAATAAGAAAAATGTTCTCTCATAATTATATCGATCGTAGAAAAACGGATACCGAATTATAATTTTACATTTTTGAGCAAATGGAGCGCAAAATTCTCTAATCGTCTGAAGCGTCGGGTAAAAAAAGTATACGCACAATAATCAAATGAAATAGAAAGCTCTGAAAATGTGTAGAAAATTGGAAAATATAATCTACGTGCGGACGCAAGCTTACGTACATATTTTTTTACCTTCCTCATGCTCTCTTCGAGATTTTCAGATGCCAGCGAGAGAGCATCGGCCCCTAACTGTGAGGCAACTTTTCGGGCTATTGTTTTAGTCACGGTGGACAAAGAAATTTGTGGTCCGTCGGACTGCGGATCTCTGGTCATTTGAGACTTTAACAAACTATTCTCCTGCTCCAACTTCGATACGACGCATTTGAATTTTTGCAATTCATTCTCCAACTGGTCTCTCGATATCGAGCTCTCTTTTATTGTGTCTAATACAACCTGTTGTAACGACTGAATTTCTTCATGCGCTTTTCGTTTTTCTGCATCAACATCGTTCTCCAATGTTAAACTAGCCACTACAAGCTGACTCTTACATTCGTCAAATTCGTTCTTTAATTTAGCTATCTCTTCTTGCAATCGTGTCTTCTCCTCCGATTGTCGCTTCAATTCCTCTGCAATGAAAAATTCCCACCTTATGCATAAATAAAAAATGAAGAATTAACAAGACACGAGATAAATAATTCCTACAAATTTCAATCTGAGAAAATGAAATGTTTTTACAAATTGTCTAGTCAAAATGATGATTTAGATTGCAAGTTTTAATCACGGATATATTCTCAGAAGAAATTCTGTAACTTTGAATAGTTTCTGCAATTTTCAGATACTTTTCATTTAGCTCGTGGATATAGTTAGACATTTTCTTAATCTTTAATTATCTTTAAATCATTGTAAAAATTTTTTGTTAATTTTTCATTTCACTCTACGGAGAGTATAAATGACGAAAATATGAGACATATAAGTCATTATATCTACGCCGAAAAGTACTATCTTTTTGCATGCATTTCTATTATAAGGGGTCGGTAACATCCATGAATTTTTTATATCAGAGAGATACTAGTCAAAAATAAAAAGCCATATCAGTTACTTTTTCTTGTCAAGAGATTAAGTCACTTTTAGTCTTTTGTAAACTATCGTTGCAGTGACTCGCGCAACTCTTTTTTAACCGGATCAATCTAAAAACTATTTATAAGTAAACTTCATACTTATTAAATATCCAATATTTAATACGGTTATCATAACCTTGACTACGATCATCATAACCTTGAGCGACAAGCCTGAAACTTTTATGAAAGGGCCCAAGGTAGTTGAATCGCCCAACCATTTTTCTATAAATTGATTTATTTATTTAGAGAACATATTTGGGATCCTGATATATGCCATTACTTGCCAAAACCATCTTAGGGATTTTTTTTTTTTTAAATTCTACAAAAATTACATAGGTATACAAAACAATGTTTGTAATAAAATATAGTAACTAACATATTCCACCGGTTATGTACAAGCTTTCGTACATTTACCGGAGAGTCAACTTTACATCGCCGTAGCAAAACAACTATGTCAATTGTTCTGCCTACAGCTGCAGATTGTTGGATTATTTATGCTTTTTGTTAATTCTCCATTCAATGCTGAAATATTGTTACATTAACATACTGTATTGGAATGTGTTTAATTTTGTACCTTCTTTTTGAAGAAACAATTCCTTCAGCTTGGCTCTCTGAGCGTTGAATTCTTCACGCATGTGACTATTCTCCGTTTCTAATTTTTCAACCTTTAACAACAGTTCATCTGGAAAGTTAAAGATGAATTTTTATTCTTAAAGATAATGAGAAAAATAAAGATTGGTTTGCTACAAATTACAATTTGTAAATGTTCTTACAAATATATAATAACGAAATAATTTTTTTTTCAAATAAAAAAACTTTGGACAAACTCACCGTCACGATCTTTGTCAGCATTGTGTTTCTCCTCGCTCTCATTCTCCATTATTGCGACAATTGTTTAATCGGACGAAGAAAAAAATGCTTGGCTCACTGCTGATCCGATGGTTTTACACGTGAATTATTCATTTTTAAGAAAAGATAGTAAAGCAATGAAAAATTATCTCACTACGAAGATCCGGCATTGTAATATACGTTAATTCCTCATAATATACGATTTTTTTTTGTTTTCAGTTATTTTATAGTACTTTCAACTGTTATACATAGAGAGTATTGCTAATAAACGGCGAAGCGGAAGAACGTTATTTTCGACGTGTCGACAGACTGCGTAACACTGTGTCAAACCGAAAATAAACTACTACACTCTAATATCTCGTTGCGTGTATGGCTCGTGTTGTACCGATACTAATATTTTTTAAAGAATTTAACTTTTAATAACTACTAATTATCGTAGCTTTAGAAAATATTTCGCTGTATCGATATTTCGAAAAGTCCACATTTCGACAGGTTGATTTTCACAAAATCGATTGCACCGAAATAATATTATTTTTTCGAATTTAATTTACGTATGTATATATGGATATATCAGTTTTTAAATGCAAATTTTTTCCAGTACTTGGTAAGAGTAACGTCACGTTTTGCCGGTTCTTAACGAAAACTCGATTTTATTTGTTATATACAAGTTTTCAATGGATCGTTTTTTTTTGTCTTCCGACGAGTCGATCATACACCAAATGACAATTCTGTGTTTCACAGTAAGAGACCAGCAGGGACTGTATAGGGAGATCTCAGAAGACGGGGTTTTTAGGGGAGACAGTAGTAGTGGCGCTTTTTCGTAGCGGTTGCATCGAGGAGGTTAAGATTTTGCAACGGAGCTCGACCGGGCCTGCAGATTGTCATTGTGCAGAGCTCTGCGGCAATTACAGGTTTATCCTACGGATTCTACGTATATAGGAAAAAGTATATTGGATATATAATGTAGTCAGATCGGTTAGCTGACCGGGGACAGAGCGAGAGAGCATGATGCCGCGCCGATGGAGCCGCAACGAGCGCAGGAGAGAGACGATAAATATATTCGGTCGAAGAGGGACGGGAGCTCCCTGTCCCTGGCCATCGCCAAACCTCCGTGAAGTTGACCCCCCCAAGTAATTATTCATAAATTTAATTAATGCTAATCATTTGAGAATCGTTTGAGAGAGAATGAGAGAAAAGAAAAA
>JABSMR010078883.1:0-13214 GCA_018902295.1 Dusona sp. PSUC_FEM 10030013 | reverse complement strand
TTTTTAATTTTTAATTTTATTTTTCATTCAATTCTTTTATAAAAAAAAAAAGAAATTAGACATCTACCAAAAAATGTTGGAAAATGTCATACAAATTAGATTTCATTTAGTTCCAACGAACAAACTTTCAGTTTCATCCTCACCTTCCTCTTTGTCGCTAACGATACGTTTGAGGATCAGAAATGCGATCTATATTCATGTATAAGCTAATATTGAAGCGCAAAGCAGAAATATTTGATTCGGTTGACTTTAATAATGTAAACTAGCCGATGTAATAAAGAACACTACGAAATTTAAACTTTACCCCTTTAAACAATATGTCATTGAACTACGCAGTAAATGCAATGTTCTCTCTTTTTTCCTTTACCCATTGAACATGTCTAAAGAAATTTATGATAAAAGAAGCCTTTTTTCTTCGATTTAATATAGTACGTGGTACGTCTTTAATATGCTCTTGATGGTTGAATCATTGAGCAGTTATCACCGTAAAATACGAACCTACCTATATCGAGTTGACTAGCATTCGTTCTTAGATCTTGCGTTATTTTGTTCATCATTTGAAGATCTCCGCGAATGGTGTCAAGGCCGGAGACGATGTCATTCAAATTCGTCAATGAAACTGCATGCGAATATATCGCCAATTCTTCCGTAACTATTTTTCCACTAGCTTGAAGTATATTGTTTAAGGTTGTTTCCAGTTCAGCATAATTCGTCCTTAACAAGTTATTGATTTCCAATTTCGTTATCGTCATGTACAACTCAAGGTCTTCGAGATTTGTTCTCGTTTGATCAGGGAATTCCTCGATTCCCACTTGCATGTACTCGTTTGTCACGAATGCGCATACAACACCAAATCTGTAAACAGTTCGAAAACATAAGTTATTGAAGCTCGTATGGATTGTCCTAAAATGGCAAAATTCGAAAATTTTCATCTATGAGCAAGTTGTTTCGCAATTTTCGCTTCCCCACAGAGAAAGCTTTCAAAGCGAAATACAAAGAGGACAAAATATGCAGGTAAAAATCATAAAAATACGCAGGGAAATTTCAGAAAAAATGGGACGTTTCGTTAACTCGTGGCAAATCAATGTGGGATTCGAAATTAAGGCGATGAACACGAATGTTCAATGATTATACTAAATTATAATTATGTAAGGTAAAAAGTGTAGTATTCCTACACACGGTCGGTTGTTCGAAAAAGCAAATCACCCTCTTTCTCACAGCCGTCTGCTGCTCATCGCTCTCAAATCGTATTCGTTACTCGTCGACAGCCACCACGGACTCTTATGTAAGTTATCTCACACCTATTCTATCAAATCGTGAACTATTGTCTCGTTGATTGATAATTGAGAGTCGTTAGACGTCAGCTCGACATCTCGGTCATCCATATTATCGTCTGTGCCAAATGATTTCAAATCGTAATTTTTGTTGTTTTGATTTTTTTTAACGATTTCACGAAATTCGCTGTTTTCGTTTTCTGGGCCCTTTTTCATCGAATTTGTCCATTTCGAGATTATCGTTTGATTTTTATTTCAATACTTGATGCATTTTTTCGAACTGTCTTCACAATTTCAATATTCAATAAAACTCGGTTCTTTAAATCTTGCCATGTAATTTTTAGACAATTTTTCCTTTTTTAGTTCACCATTTCCAAATTTTCTGCTATACTGAAAAATTCTTATTTCTTGGCGACTGCTCGTAGGTTCTCTTTTTCCTTGTTAATTCTTGCCTCTATTTATTCCGTGACCGTATCTCACAGATTTGGCTCTGCAAAATGTTCGATTTTTGTTTCTAAGAGAAAATTTAAGGGCAATATTTCCAGGAGAGGGAGCTTGAAGGGTTATGCTTTTTTCGGTGGGTACATTTTACGGGGCGATGTACCTTGTTGACACACTTGTACTACTGCAGCGGCTGATCGATCGCTAGCGTTGTCATCGCGGCCGCGATGATCCGGTTCATTATTTGGACTTGTCTGTTACATCGTGCGGTAGTGGTGTGGTCATAAGTGTGCAATGAATTTCTTTTGTTTCAAAAAACTTGTTGAAATCGTTAGAGTTGAAAGCTCTTTCTCGATTGCTTATTGTTCTTTTCAGATTCCCAAATGTTTTGGCAGGATTTTCATGTTTTGGAAGTTTCCGTCATTCAAATATGATTGTGATTCGTTCCACGATTTTTTGATTCTCCAAATATTGAATTACCATTTTCGGCAATCACATAAACAATGAAATTTTGGTGCATCCCAACGGGTCAACTTTGGTATCATGTATTCACGATTTTTAAGATTGCATCGTTGAAGTACAACCAAAAAATGCTTTACCTGAAGTGTTTAACAGTTTCATGTCGATTTATGCCACAAAAAATCGTTCCACTCTTTTACAGACCTCTTTCCGGAACCCTCGAACAAAAGTGGTTAACAAAAAAATGTAAGAAATATCGACAATTCGTATATTAGGAAATTATCGAACATTTTTTGCTGCATTTCAACGATGCAATTTTCAATGGCATATATTTATCGAGCCGGCAACTATTGTTTCGTTGATCGTTAATTCAGAGCCGTCAAATCGTGACATGCATAAATTTTAAGCCCGTAAAAAAATCGTCATGACGAATAGGAAGTGAATTTGAGACTTCGTTAGAGTTCGGAATGGTGCGGTTTTCAGATCGGAAACCGCAACATAACTGCGTAACGAATCACAATAAAATGTGTCGTAATTTAACTTCAATACTCACGACTTACAATATAATAGTCGCAACGCCGATGAGAACAACGCTGAGCATGATTTTTCGGCAGTGATCATGTTTTTTGTCGAACGGTTGACTCCGGGCGCCACACTGGCCTGCGCATCTGCAGCAGCAAAAGAATAATCCGACGCATGGTAGAATAATTGCTATCAAAAGACCCGCCGCTGCGAGAGCCGTGAGTCCGATGTAATGGGTCACTATAATTTGCCATTCTTTTGCCGGATCAGCGAATCGTAGTTGTCGATCTTGTACCGTTATTATTTCTGTAACAGAGAAAAAAAAATCATTTTCATCAAATTTGCAAATCTTTATCGGACATCCGATATATTTCATTTTTCTATCAATTGAAATAAATGACGTAATTTCTTGTTTCTCATGTTCATAAACGTGATATCAGGATTCTGAATAATAAGAACGCTGTCATAAAATAATTCTGCTGACTATATTTTCTGCGACATTTCTCACGCTCGTGAAAACTGCTGAAGGACGATGTTAAAGTTTATATCGTTGGAACGCAAACTTTAAATTATTTACAAAATCCATTTTAAGAACATTTTGAAGTTGAACGAAATTGAAATTTTATCAATTTCCCGTAATTTTTTAGCGGATTAAGATCTCGACCATGCTTCGAATCATTTTTTTAATCTCTATCAGGAACTCGGAGATTAAGTCGATAAACATAAATAGTGATAAATAGCGAATTAAAAAAATCATACAATAAAGATAATAAAAATAAAAAGATTTTTGTAGCATTAAAACGATGTAAACTTCAATAAAACGATGAAAGCGCATTCAGGTGGAAAAGTCGCGTAATTTTTCTTAGTCCACGTATCTTCGTACGTGAACTAATTAACCATTATGAAAAATGGCGGGAGCGAGGGAGCGACACATAAAATTTCCAGCGTCAGGTTTACTACGGGCCATATGATGCAATGTAGTGCTGGTTCAGCTGAACCAGATTCCTCGAGAAAAATATTTGCACGATAGGTGCAAAAATTATATCACATAATTTAGTTACATAATATAGAAAAACGACGATGAAAAAATGCATGATTATTCCAAAAATTGATTAACAATTATTTAAGAATTCGTTGAATAATATAGTCTTTAAATAAATTGTTACCAATTCGTCAAAATTATTATAAGATCAATACATTTGGTCATCGCCATTTTGGAGCGATGACCAAAATATAGGCGAAAAATATTTTTTTATACATTTTATATTTCTATAAACTTTCTAAAACGATGATGTAAAAAATTGTTACGAAATGTCAAATAACGTGGGAGTTTTTAATGATGTGGGAGTTTACGGTTGAAACTTTGATAATTTTACTCTGAACTTTTTTAGCATTGCTTTGGCTTTTCATATCGCGGAAACTGACCCGCCGATTTTATTGATGAAAATTTCACTCAATCCTTCGGTAATTGAGTTTTTTTATAGCCCCTACTAACGTTACACCGATCCAATAATTATTCATATGTTTTTTAACCGATAATAAGCAAATATTTCGTTTATTTTCATGGCAGTTTTCTTACGTGGTTTTTTCCGAATGATTTTAATATCGATTATTGCAACAATTTTGTTGATTATAAAAAGATTGAGTTGTATTGACTTCCACGAATACAGGCTCAATATTTCGGGCCACTGTTATTAATCAAACAATTCACGCAGCGTCAATACGAAAAAATTCCAATCGTATACTTTATTTTTCTCTGCAAAAAATTCGTGAATATGATCGATATTAAAATTTGTTTCCAATATAATGTATCTGTTGAATACATTTGCAGAATTAACGAAAAGCATCATAAATTCAAGGATGAAAAATTGACTGAGAAAGAAATAAACCGACAATTCTTAGCATTGAGGATTTTTCAAAACACTTCTTTTTAGAATGCAACGAAATTTCCTATTTTTTTTTTCTATTAACAAATTTTGTATGCAAAGATCGAAGTGAAAAAAAAAAAATTATTTTTCACCACGAAAATGGGTCAAAACTTTTTTAGTATTTTTTTTTTAATAATAAGAAGTGCTGACAATTTAGAAAATAGGACAAATAAAAAATTGCAGAAATAATTTATTAAATCGATATAAATATTCAACCCGCTTTGATCAGCTGATTTTCAATGATATCAAAGTTCGATTCGTGCAAATGGTACAGCAATAGTTATGGTGATTTCTCGAATGCCTTATTTTTTTAAAAACCCATATTTTTTGTTGATTTTGTCCATGAATGGCCGAAAGAGATTTTACAAAAGATTTTTCTAATTTTCGTAAACATTTATTAATTTTACTAAATTTCGTAAACAGAATATTATGGACACAAATTTTATGAAATATTTTTTATTGAAGTATTTTGCATTGCAACGATTGAGATTTGTTCGTTTAAATCACATCCGTTTTTATCAAAAAGAAGTCAATATTTTTATGTGTAGATTCAAGCTGTACGAATATTGATCATATATTTTTGGGAGCCAAAAAGTAAAATCTGTGATAAATGTTTGAACGAGTTCAAATTAAAAAAAAAAAAAAAACGAATAAAAAACACTTTCCGCACTTTCTTTGCGTTTCAACGATGCTTTGAAAGCATTATTACAAAATGATAGACATTTTGATGTTAGTTCATAAACTAATAATGACAGGCTTGGAACACGATTTTACGAGAAAGGCAAATAAAAAAAACAAATTTCGTCGATCCACGACCCACGTATTGCAAAACCGTTCTGTTAGAAATATTCGCCAATGGACCGATCGAAACGATAATCACGATGAAGTATAAACGAGAAAAAAGTTATAAACATGGTAACGTAGATTAGAACAAAACTTAATAAATTTAATGGCTGTCGTAAAGATTAAAGTTAACAACGTCCACATTAATTCGGTTAGAGAAGCTTTTCTTTCGGATCTAAATCTTCTATGGGTCACAGAAGCTCTAAGGCCCATTGGCTTAGCAACAACATAAAGATGACAATATACCACGAATGGTAACAACATACGCTTTTTGTGTACACACCGAGAGACACGAGCGCACGCACGTACACACACGCATAATCAATACGGCGTATCATGACAAAAGATAAGGCCTCATATCCGGGACTCTTGATCACACATAAACAAAGAATAAAATAAAAATGCGACGCGGTCGTTGTGATACGAGTGAAAGTTAATGTTTGATAGAAATCAAAACTGATAATCTGCATATCCGATGGACCACACGTTTAGAGCGCTGTTTACTAATAACGGGACACACGGCCATTTTCATGGCTGAAAGTTCTCTTCCACTTGCGTCTATGTAGGGCGTTTCCTTTATCGCGCTACAATTCTTATATTTTCCCGTTCCGACACGTAGTTTTTTGTTACACCGGATCAGATTGTCCTTACGCATTTGAAAAAAGTTATTTCGGAATGAAAGTAAAAAAAAAGTCACTCACCTTCGGGAATAGCCTGCTTGGATTGCACGAAATCGATGAATTTATTCGTAACGTTGTACAGCTGTCCCATACCCTTAGGATTGAACTTGGTTGTTGCATTGTAAGGCAATCCCGTTGTATTCACCATGGTAAAGTTAATCGCCTGCGAGGCCATAACATCCTGCAGTTGTCGATCCAAATCTTCGCTAATCGCTCGCATCCGCGTGGCAAGATTACCGCCACCGACATTTTCATTATCCTGTCCGTCAATTTTACCACTTTTGTCCCCAACAACGATGCACAACACAAACCAAAACGTAAAACACCGCAACACGTTATGCACCGAACGTTTGAGCATGTTTCCCTTTCCTTGTTTTCCTTGTGGAAGACGATGACACCAAACGTCCCGGAATAACCGTGCGCGCGTCAAGCGTACCGAACGTACGGCCACTACACTGCGCTCCGATCCCTCAATTTAATACCCGAGTACTTGCGGATGACTAACCCGTGAACTCGTGTGCGACCTGCATCAGTGCATCGTTTAATTCATCCCCACCGCTCCATATTTAGGCCCCCTCCTTAGAATATAATCCTCTCTCGCGCATCCTGCACCGCGCATCATAAATATTCTCACGGCTTGTTCTGTTTTATTCATTGGAATAAGTTAAAAGGATTTACAAAAAGTGTGAGATTTCTACATGTTTGGTCGAGTAGTAGCGACACTATGCAGCGGCACGGTCTGCAATCTCGGCCGGGGGTGAGTGAGATATTTCAACGTTTAAAATTTACCACTAAGAAAAAACTGCCAAAACGACGTCCATTGTTTTTTAATTATTCGGGAATCGTATGAAAAAAAAGAAAAATGGTATAACAGTTTATTTCTATAAAAACCACATTAAATTTTTGTATGAAGTTGTTTGGCTAGGAACCTCAGACTGCGTTTCAGTTCACATTACTTCCGCCATGTGTCGCTGTCGTCGGCACCCGTCTGTTTACGATTTCGTACATAACCTACAAAATCGACAAACTGTCAATTGATTGTAATCGCTGTCAAGGAAATACTTCTAGATCGACGATTCGTTCTCTTTTATAAAAATGTCCGAATGGATCAAAATGACACCAAGGTATACAGCGATACTATTTTTTTTTAAAATATCCTGGACAGTTGAAAGAAATCTATAGGATCGTCAAAACTGCAATTAAAAAAAAATGAGAGACACCTTTTCATATGTTTTTAAACAAGTGATTGAATGTCAATTTTAACTAATGATTTCGATTTCTGAAAAAAGAAAATTCTTAAAATAAAAAGAACGGAATTTTCAAAAATTCGGACAAAAATAATTTTGATATTTCAAAAAGATTTACTAGTTAGAAATAACCATTAATGTTTCGTTAGTCTAGAAACTGGCTTGAAGATAATCGATAGGCTCGACAATGGCAAATTTCGAGCGTTGGTCAATCACATTTGTATGACAATGCAATTGGATACCAATGGCAAAATATTTAGTGACAACGAGGAACAAAAGTTATTGGCAACCTTAGAAGTAGAAAGAGAGACACTTACCATATTGCTAGACACAATTAAATTGATATATCTGGAAGCTGCATATGGAATAGTTAAACCTTCCGCAATGGAGGCCCTGATGAAAAACTCTTTCGATATATCGGAGGAAAAAGTTTCCATTTTTACAAATGCCTGGATAACGCATGGTAAAAGTTTCATCGAGTGTCTACAACACAAATCCATTTTTCCAACACAGGTCAGAAATTTTGTACGATACGTGTTTACAAATTTGGTTTCCTGCAATTTTTCTGGAATTTCATAGTTTTTTGAAGAGGGATAATTCAGAAAGAAATTTTTTATGTCATGCAGATTGAGCACAGTTATGTATATATATTCAAACGTGTATTTGATAAATTTGTATTTTCCAATAAAAAAAAAAACATTTTTCAAATATATATTTCATGCAATTTTATTTTATTTTATTTTCGACTGTCTTTGATAACGGATCCTGAGTTATATTTAAAACATATATTCATTGTTAATGAAATAAGAAATGATTTGTTATAGGTTGAAAACATTAATTGGGAGTTCAATTTACGATCGTCATCGTCGGCTCTCTCTCAGGAAGTAAATCCGGTTGTTTGGCTCCAGTTAGGGCTTTCAGGGGATGAAGAAAATTCAAAACTCACCATCGAGATGGAAAGAAATGATTTGAGTAGCCTTTATTACAAGTGCGAAGATATTCAACGTCAACTCGATCTTCTCGAATGGGTACCAGAAAAAAGCTGAAGTTGATTGGTTCTATGCTTTGTTCTTTTTTTGAACTCTTAAAAGACCTCGATTACCAACGAATATAGAACAATGCCCACTGAATTCGATAAACATAATTTCATTTTTTTTATTTAAAGCAATGCTGAATATTCCGAATCCCTGACAGTTACGGAAGAAGCATTAAAGTAGAAAAATATTTGTAGTAATTGGGTAATCGAAAAAAATGGCATTACTTTATTTGACAATACCGCCTGTTGTCAGGTTTCATGAAGTAAATTCCTTTTATGAGAAACAACCTTGTTACTGCTCCTTTTACAAAAAATTGTGACCTCAAAGTAATATAATGACAATGAAAGTGTAACTAAAAATGGAAAAATAGTTATTAAGTTTGAGTTATAAATGAGACTGCGGAGTGCGGGCCTCCAGGAATTTAAAAAATGTTTGCGATTAAAATTTTAGTGGAAAAACCTCGAAAAACCACTTTTTTTATATGTTTCGATGCGCTGACGCGGGTGTCTGAGTTTCGGGCACTTTCTGAGTTCTGAGTTATAGTTCCGGTACTCATCCGCGTAAACCCGCAGAGAGTGGTGGTCTCCTGGAATTCTTAAAATGTTTTTTATTTTTATTTTCACGAAGAAATCTCAAAAACCACATTTTTTAAATGCATATTGGGATGAGCCGGCTGAGTCATAGTTTCGGAACTCATCTTCGTACATGATCAACCGATGATGATTTGCGATAAAATTCGACCATGACAATAAAGTCGTTATGCTTATCGATATACTTTGTTTTTTCCTCAAAAGTTTTGCCTTCTGGAAAAATGACTGGCAAATAAATAAAATTTGCTCTGCGATTTTTTAAATTTTAGGCCATTTCGATTGTTTTATTTGTTATTTTGACTGCTCGGAGTACCTGGAAGTTCTAAACCATTTGCGTAAAGCAATTTGGAGAAATGACCAGAGTTGTGAAGAAACAAGTTGAGAAAATTGCGTTACGACCATGCAATTTTCACAAAGACAAATTTCTATTCGCAAAAGCAAAATATTATTGAGGAACATTTTTCTCCGGACGTTGAAAGGCATTAAAATGAGAAAAGTAGGGTAATTGCAACGCTAGGTATACACGAACGACGCAATATTTTAATGCTTCTGGAACGTTTATTCCACGCACCGGCCCTCACTCGATAATGACCATTGATAAGTTTAGAATTGTCGTGTTGCATGAACATGAGGAATGAGGCCTCATATTTTTTCTATGGTGAGAGTCATTCAAAAATTTCGTACGATGTAATATAATTTTTGTCCATGAAATATAAATAAATGTTTTTTTTTTCCAATAAATGCATAAATGTTACAAATGTAAGTCACAGTCGGTTTCAATCTTGTTAAGCAATTAATTAGAATTTTCAGTTTAATTCAAGTTTCAATAATACAGTTCGAGCCGAAGTGGGCTCAATTTTTTTTTTTTTATAGGAACAAACTTTTGGTCTTGTTCTAAAGCTATTATTAAACTTCAATTATGTATTATTAAAAACTACTGAAATGTCACAATGTATATCTACTTAAAAATTGAATAAACAATTAGGTAATTTCTTGATATTTATTCAATTTCTCTTAAGGCTTTCGCAATTACTCCACTTTCCTCTATGTCGTTTGTCAGGTTATATCGTGTATAAAAAACTGAAAATATGTTAAGAATAACGAGAATAAACATAATAAAAGAACAAACATAGTATATTCAGAGAATTGGTACACATTTATTTATTCGTTTTTTTTTTTTTCATAATAGACAGTCTTAGAGAAGCATAAAAAATGAGAAAAAGAAGCTCTTTTTCGAGTTGAAAAATACGGTGTTTCATGATAAACATCGCACTATGCGATTTGAACAGTACGAGCAAATAAGCGATCGACTGATGGAACGGTACAAGTTTTTTTTTAAATATACTTTGACGTGTTCCAAACGTTTTTTCGCTACGGAGAAACATAAATATATATGTATAAACATTTTATATATTATATACATATCCGTATGTATATAATCGCACGGCGAAGTACAAGAGATCGATATCACAATATATTTCGCGTTTTTTTTTTCTTTGAGCGTCGCTAAACTCCCATTATGCCGTGACATTACTATTTATTCATCAGTTTTATCATTAAAAATAAGAACAAAAGAAACAAACAACGAAATAACGTAATTGAAGGAAAAACAAAGAAAAAAACAGAAAGGAGATGTTTTGGCCTGATTGAATAACGTGAATTTCATTTCGGCCTTGCTATCACACTGATTGCATGAGACGCAGAGAGTGTCATACAAGAAGGAGTGCATATTCTTAGAGCGTAAATCTTACGTTTCTTTTTTATCTTTTTATTTTTATTTTTTTTTTCTTGTATTTTGTTCTCGGTGTGGGATTAAGATGAGGGACATTACTTGGTAAAATGTCTAAGGATAAAACATGCTTTTGTATACTTTTCTTTTTTTTTCTTCTGATAATCCAATTGCGCGTGAACCATTATATATTTGTTTTTGTTCGTTTGTTTCTTTTTTTTTTTTTACATTTTCACTTCATTTTCACAGTTTTTTTTTTCTTGTGGTTGTCTCGTATTTTGGCGTTTTACCAAACGAATGAGACATTCGGCTCTATCGTGTAATTGCCAAAAAAACTGTTTTGCTGTTCTTCTTGACGTTTAAAAAAGCTTTGTTTGTCGTTTTCATCCCTACACTAGAACTTTCATCGCTTTCCAATACTCCGCGCGCGGTCTCATTGTCAAAGATAGTTAATAACTTTGTGTTTTTTTTTTCTTTTTTCGTTTGTTTATTTGCGCTCTCAATATTTTCATGGGTTAATTTATTTACATATCTATTAATGTCAAGACCGAAGAATTTATATTCCAGTTGCATTTTTTTTTTACACACGTACGACCTTGATTTATGGAACAGTGACGGGATTGGCACACCGCAGCGCAACAATTGTTGAATTATTTAGAGCTTTGTACTCTAGTCTCCCTCCGTTGATCTGTTTTAGGAAACGAAGATCAGATATAACGCACCACGGCTGACCCGCCTAATACGCTACCCTAAATGAAATAATCCGTGCAATATTGCTTATTGCTAATAAAGTTCCGTAAATCGGGGTCGTAAGTGTTTTTCTTCCTCCCTTTTTTTCTCTTTCTCTTTCTCTCTCTCTCTTTCCATTCTCCCTTTTGCCACTTCCACAACAATTGTTGATCGATTTTCGCTACTAAACTAAAGAGACGAAAAAAAAGATTCGTTTTATCGTGTATTAGTATCGCACATTTAATATCTACGCTCTTAATTGTCGTTTTCCATTTACATTATAAGTATTCAACATGTACAAAGCCATATTTACATTATTTACAATTTTTTCTTCTTCATCTTCTTCTTGTTTTTCGAAATAAGTTATTCTCGAAGATATCAGAGGGAAGGGGAGAGAGGGGCTCAAGCATAACGATTAATCGTGATAACGCAAACGCTTTTAACGCCCAATCCCGAAACATAACTCCCCCTCTATCATAGAAATAATGTTTTCACGTTCCTTTATACTTTTTTTCATTCTCCCCGAATCATGTCTTAATTCATAAACCATATACATTATTAACTACCGATTCGGATTCCGTTGTCTCCGGGAGTTGTTTGTTATTTAGAACAAATTGCGGAATGTCTCGTTGATGACCAATACGTATCATCACGTTCGCACGTATCATTACGTATACGTGGTGATTGATTCACCACGTATCAGTCTCGCGCTTGCACTTTAACGCCATTCATACACATATCGACACGTGCGGCCCGCATCATTTGTACGCATTCACCCAGCTTTTGTCTTCGAATGCCTTTTTTTCGTATCTTTCGACGTTTTTTTTTCAAATTATACATGATTTTTACAATTTTCGTTCTACACTAATAATAAGTCTTCTTTAGGATGACGCTTTGTATATGGACGGTACGAACGTTCAAGATAGTTCAAGGTCAAAAAATAGAGGGAAATAAAGTTTGCAACACTTTTTTGTGCTTTGGAGGCTGTTGCTACGATAAGGTAGAGTTCCGATTGAAAAAGCAGTGAATAGTGACGCGTATAGCAACCTAATGAAACTCGTATGGCTATTGTTGTGCGATCCTGTACGAATAATTTCAATTTTTTCATTTCAACTCCCGCGACTAAGGTAGTTATTGTGCCGCAGCATTGGAAAACATGCATTGTCAATTCGTTTCCTTTTTTTTAACATTGTACCGAAAAAAGAGAATTCCTATTTTCTACATTTACCAGCAACAAATTTCAAATCTATTGAAAGAGTTGTATCGATGTTATAAGAGAACATGAAATTTAACAACATTTTTTCTAAATCTGTCCAATAATTGGGTTAAGTTCGATAGGAAAATAAATGTGCACGATAACTACCTCAATAAGATTATCATCGATAATTTCGTGTGAGAGTGTATTGCACCGAATATGAACAGCTGTTAGTTAGAAAATTGAATAGTGTTCGCGAGAATTTAATTTTTGAATAAAATCAAAAGTTTGATAAAGATTGAATAGAAATTAAAAATTGCCACGAATAGTATTGAACTTCGAAGCTGAGCAGTTTGAAATCCATTGATAATCAACGTTAAAGCTAATCGTTCGCGTTTTGTTCGCAGAGCACTTGGGTGAACGTGTCAAAATATTAATATTTTGGCACGTTCTGCCAAAATATAGCTGCTGTACAATCTGAGCGGTAGGAAAAAAAGGCTTGAAGTTCGACCATCGTGAATAATAATAATAATAACAATA
>JABSMR010078772.1:0-13215 GCA_018902295.1 Dusona sp. PSUC_FEM 10030013 | reverse complement strand
CAAGGGGATTATTCATTTTTTAAAATCTAGAACATTCGATCGAAAATTATTTTCATACTTACTCCGCTTTTACCAAATTAGCATGTTATTTTTATTTTAAAAACGAGCATTTTTAAATCACCCTATTTGGATAATATGTTTCTGAATCTTTCATACGAATTATTAATCGGAGTCAGAGGTGAATTTAAAAATTGTTTTTGAGCTGAGAACATTCCCCTGCGGAGCATGAATCATAACATTTCGTTTCGGATTGTCCTACTATATATCTCGTTATTTCAGTGAACGTTTTCTCTTTGTCTGTCTGTCTGTCTGTCTCTCTCTATCGCTCTTTTTCCCTCTCTATCGCTCTTTCTCCGTGCATTATAGATATATGTGGTTAAAGTCCTTTTTGCGATGGAATGTTTAGCAATTCGTTTGGCTTTCGAGACACGATCATTTGTAGCGGGATCCGAGTATTGAATGGATCTAGCATCAAGGATCCAGTATATACGTACGAAATTTGCTCCGAGCTGGCGAATCAAGAGAAAGAGAGAAATAGAAAGAGCAAAAGAGAGAGAGAGCGAGAGAGGAACGCGCTGATTACACGCCACCAACGCCCCGGGCCACAAGGTTTCAGGCTGGTCAGCATCAGGCGTCCTACACTGACTCGCTGTGATTAGAGATGAAGCCAATTTCACTTGAGACTCGTACATATATATGTATATTCGAATATTATACGACTCTGTGTCTCCTTTAATTTCTCTTCTTATTCAGTTTCCCTTTAGTCTACTTCTTCTTCGTATTATCTCTGCTCCTGTTGCTCCAGTCTTCGACTAATGCGTCTGAATTTCTGAGCGAACGTATTACGTACCATATACGCAAATGTGCATCCTACGTGTGCGAGAATAAGAAAATTGCAAACGCTTGAGGGCCTCTTTAAATTAGTCTAATAAAATCCAAGTGTTCAAATGTCTTCGTTCGAAAAACAACAATTTATGTGTTTTTAACTTGGCCTGTAGACGTTGATGTACAATCAAGACTTTGTTGAACTTTGCAGCATTAATATCAACGGAAATGCACTAGAAAATTACATCAGAACGTTTGTTTCTTACTTATGTTAATTTTTTTATAAATGAATTCTTTTATAAATTAATAAATAAAGATCTATTTCTAGTTTTTTCCAAAATACAACACTTTTTTCAATATTTCTCTTGCATTCTCACAAAATCTTGATTCAAAAGTCGACAACCGGAGGTATTTGAAAACTAAGATTTCAATTACAGAGGATAGTTTAAATGCTGTATTTTTCCTGATTATATCAACGCGATTGAGGTTAAGTGTAAACGCCCATTATGTCATGCCACAGTCTCGATTTTCCGAAGGAAGGAAAAAAAAGATAGGAAGAATGAAAAATGGTGAAAGAAAGGTAATGAACCGCTATCTTTAATGAATGTTTTCTCACGCCTGAAGATTAATTCGTTTGATTATTATTCATATCCGGAAAAACTTAGTAGGTATTAAAGTTTTAACTTGACAACTAAATTTGAGCAAAAAACGGGTGATACGTAGTCAATGCCCCGACAAAAACCGGTATACATATACATATTTGTACCATTATTGAAAGGCCTTGACGCAGTAAAGAAAAAGGATTAGGAACGGTCGTGCTTGTAACCCTGGGTTCATCTTAATTTATCTATACTCGGAGAGTGCTATATATCGACCGGTTTCACGTTCCTCACTTATTTACAATTTGACCATATGTATATATACATAACTCGTGGATTAGGTTACGTGTTTAGATCGGTCAGCTAGGTGTGTATCGTATGAATGAGACGGAGAAAATATACTTTTTATGTGGCTATTAACGTCCATAAAACCACTACATTTTTTCCAGGCTCCTCTCCCTTTTTTTTTCCTTTTTCGTTTATTGGCTCTCCGATTATTCGACCCGTTGGGATGTTAATTCTCTTCCAACTTTGAAAAAAAAGGCTCGATAAGACTTGTTCAAGTTGACGCGATGCCCCTAAGCGCACTCTGGACAATGAGCGCAGCATCAAATCGACAGATGAGGATTTTCAACCTCAACGTATACCCCGATCGCGTGCCAACATGAAAAGATACACCATATTTTCGTTTCTTCTCAGTTTTTGACCAAGCCGCAGCATCACCTTTTCAATGCATGCACAGACACAGACACAGACACATACACATAACTTCACACGGATAAACTAAAGTGCTATCGTCGAAATATTTAAACCACCGGGTTTGTATCGTAAATGTTGCCCCGAGGTCGTCTCGGGACCATAACCACGTATACGGCGAAGCGTGTGCGAGTTGAGAATTATTTAGAAATTCCTTGGCAATCCTTCGATCATCCTGAAGTTTCAAAAATGAATATATAAAATGTTGCAAGGAACGAGGGTGAAGCAGAAATTATGACGAAAATGTTGCTTCGTATTTTCAATCAGTCACGAGAGTTATTTTTCATAAAGACGTATTTTTATTAACATCTATAATTCTACCGAATTTTCGTGGTACGTTTGTTAGCCTGGGGGAAAATACAGAAATGATTGTTCCATTATTTCGGTTTCATATTCCGTACCGCTTCTGACTCGTGCTTTTTTGTTCCCTCACTGTATCGTTCCCCGTCTGTTTCTCTCTCTTTCTCTCTCTCACTCTTTCTCGTTTGAAACTCGTGACGTTTTCCGATTCTGCGGTCACGAGCCGATTCAGGGTTCCATTATCACGATTAGGCCCCCGCGCGTCCAACTCGTCCCTCTCTCTTTCTTTACTGTTTTACCAGCCCCTTCTTTCCGTACAGATCTTCGTTGCTCTCTCAAATCCCTCGCTGCCATCTCCCATATGCTGTTCCGCATACAGTCGTCGTTGACTTTGGACTGCAGTAAGAAAGCCAAGAGAGAGAGAGAGAGAGAGAGAGAGAGAGAGAATAAGAATAAGATGAAGACAGAAAGCTCGCGCGGTGTTCCCGGACCATTATGGTAATGATACGTTCTTGGATATCGAAACTTGGAACGCGCGCGCGGTATGGTCTCTCGTCTTGACTGTGCACTACGATGATACCGATACAACGAGACTGCGAGATCGACGAATTCACGTTCCGGACCACGCGGCTATAGCGTACAATTCGGTTATGCGCTATTAGGAAGATGAGGATCATGGCATAAATAACTCAATAAAAAATGGAGAGAATTGAAATTCAAACGATCGTAGCAGCATTGCTCATCTTAAAATTAGAAAGCACCAAAGTAACCATATCAGATTTATTCTTTGAATTAAAACACTGTGTAGTTGAATAATTGGAAATAATAGGTTACGAGCAAAGTTATTTACTTTCTCATAGAAAATTTAAACAAAATCAAACCTTAGAATACAAGAAATGCGAGCAAGGACTGAAACTTCCAGACAAGAATCGAAGCTCAAATCATCAGCCACACTTTTCCTTCATGCCATTGACTATTTTCGGGGTTCATGCATAGTCCGAAGGAACCCCCCAAAATTGCATAAATATTGTAAAAAGCAGAATTAATCAAGACATCATTTAATAAATCATCTGCACGAAGCACTCAAAAATTGCCTTGAGCTATTAGCAATAAAACTGAGCCCAAAAACCAACAAATCCATGACATTCGGATAATAAATTGTCGTTTGAGGATAAACACGCTGTTTTATCCTTCTTAAACGCCACAGAGTTGCCAATGCTATATACATGTATAATTTCCATAATATATACATACAAGAAATGGCGAGTGGGTTATTTACCGTGAAAAAAAAGTGATGCGCTACAGGTCCTCACGAATTTCTAATTATTATTCATGAATGAAGAGGCGGTGAGGTCACTTCTCTCCCTCTTAGTCCTTTCATTTTTTTTTCGCTATAACGTGCTTAGACGAGACTTGGCGTAATTGGTTGTTCCTCTCTCGCGTATACTCCTCATCGCTATTCATAGGCATAGAACACTCTACTGCACGATAGACCGTACATAAACTGCAAATCTATCGTACATTTGGTTTAGATACTGAGAGCTTCGTTAGGAGAATCCGCACCATTGTACGCTCAAATGTATTTATGTGTGTGTGTGTGCGTGCGTGTGTGATGTGTATGTATGTAAAGCTATTACCAGTGGCTGACTGGTGCATCAATACTACCCCCTCGTTCGCGCGCGATGTTTCGCATAATGACGTAATTAGCGTGACCCTCCGATGTTCCAACAACGAATCGACTCCTGACTCCTTGCTGGTCCACCCTCCGTGCTTGCTCTCCGTTCTTCTACCGCTTTAACGACACCCGCATAACCTTTTTCTCTTCCTTCTGGTCTATTGCCTCTTTTATGTTCAGGGGAATTGTTTGAAATGAAAAAAATCTTGGCTAAAAGAAAAACTGATGACTGGAATTCCTCCTAGCAATATACCCTGTCAATCTTTTTTCACGAATTGAACTAAATTGATAAGAGCATTGGTAATTAATGGTGCGGTGAAAAAACTTGTCGTATGTTTTCTTGTGGCTTCAATAATAAAATAATTCTTTTTTTCATTAATTCGCTTATTTAGAGAAAGTTGGACAGTTCAGTGAATGATAACATTTTATATGTTCAATGAAATTGATCGGCTCGATTAGGGATTTTGTATTAATACAAAAACTTGTTTGTCATTAATAGATTCAGCGATATAATTGTACGAAACATCTGAAATTTCTCTGAACATGAAAAAATATGTAATGTGGTTACTAAAATGCTGTTCCATGCCGCACGAACGCTGTAAAATATATGCTGTGTGGTAAGTGTGTGTCACTTCGCGGTTGGCTGCATCGCAAAAACTTATTTCTCGAGCGATAGCTCTATTTTTCGTAACGCCAAGAACGCCTCTCGACAGACTAGCTTGTAGACGCGTTGTGTATATAATCAGTACAAATATATCAGTTATTTCGCGCCAACCGATCCTCTGAGTTTTGCGAAACATCGTCTAACGTATTAAATTACAATAATTAGTCTCGATTTTCGAAAGGCGCTCTAAGAATTTTTTGTCAAAAGGAAAAGCAACGTAAGCTTATTTGGTGTTTTGGCTATTGACCCTTGTAGAAAGTTGTGTATCCAAATCTCGAAAGTCCTCGTGAAAAGCGTGACATGAGTGAAAT
The DNA here is from genome assembly GCA_018902295.1 of Dusona sp. PSUC_FEM 10030013. Classification (NCBI taxonomy): domain Eukaryota; kingdom Metazoa; phylum Arthropoda; class Insecta; order Hymenoptera; family Ichneumonidae; genus Dusona; species Dusona sp. PSUC_FEM 10030013. Next base: position 8,085 of record JABSMR010078772.1, on the reverse strand, counting down.
AAAAACAAATTCCTTGAGACGATCTGCAAATTTTACTTGCATATCTTTCATCTGTGCAACAAGAAATCGTTTTATTATTCTGTTTAATCTTTGACCCGATTAAAATATGCAATGGAAGAAATGTCATTAATGACGTTCACAAATATGATTTAGCCCACGGTTAGGTTGGTGAATCAGGGTTAGAATGGCCTATACACAGTTTAACATACATATAAGAGGGCAGCCGTTATCTCTGGCTGGTGCGGACTATGGTCTTCGAGTCGATGAAAAAGGAGAAGAAGTAAAAACGCGATGAGTATAGGAACGAAGCTGCAAACACAAACAGCTGAGTGTGTAGGTTGGGCGAGGCCCAGGTGAAAGCTTGAGAAACTCCAAGAGTCCTGTAACTCGCTAAGGCAAAAGAGAACTCGGGCTTAACGCCGTTGCACTTACTCACCGCATATATCTTTACTTCATACTCTGCACCTCACCACGAGATAGATCCTATATATTACTTGTTTATATAGTATATGTCTCGCGAACAAGTCACCGCGGCGAAGGGGTTGTAACTCGTTCACGCGCGGCTCACGCCATACGGCAACTCTGAATTTCCGGATTTCAAATGCTCGCTGCACGCTATGGGAAATAATAATGGGAAATCTCGTTTATATGTACGTGACAGCTTTTATTCTATGCCATATAACACACATCAGCCTGTAAATTATCCAATTTATATCTTACGATATTGGAGTAGAGGCAATTTATCGTCCTCTTATCGGGAATACACATTAAGGCTCTTTCACACGTATTATTACTTCTCCCACTTACCTCTTATGGGATATCAACTCTTGGAAAACTCTTTCAATTCCTCCCAATAACACTTTCCATGACAGTTTAATGTGTTAACTAGAATTGATGAAAATTCCTCGTTCGACGACCAACTATGGGCTTTTATCACGAACTAGATATCGCTGTGTTATAGATAATTACTTTATTAACGCTGAGCTGATGAACAATACAACGAATAAAGAGTTTGAATAAATTCCAAATCGTATGTATTATTCGTTCTATATTTTATATGAGAATTAGTGTAATTGGCTGGATGAGAGAAATTAGTTGAAAAAATTTGGCCACGATTAGATAGGAAGCACGTTTCAAGTCTTTTCGAAATATGCCAATTCGTTAAGTTCAAGACTCATCGGCTAATGAGGCAGTAAATTTATTTATCGACATTGTGATCGATGTTGAGACGCCTAACCCACTTCCGTCTTGGCATCCTTCCAGGGCAGAGTTAAAGTCAAGTTGATGGACTCTCGATCTTGCAAATCACACATATACGAAAGGCCAATAATCAATTTCCTCGATCGCTTAGCGAAGAGCATTACACATACGCTACACTACAAATATGTATATATATAAAGTCACAAAATGCTCGGAGCACCTGCTTAGAGAGTCGAGAGGCGTTCACGACCACGAGGACGTTGCGACGCCTGATGGTGTCGAGATGCCGTTGACCCCTCTCGAGGTGTCGTCCACGTAGCTCACACTCTCTAGTCTTCAGCTGTTTCTGATGCTGTTTTCTGTCTAATACTAAACTATACAATTCCTGGGAGACATCTCAGAGAGATGTCTAACCGAAACTGTTTGATACAACGCCTGATATGGACGTTCTAATCTTCTTCGCATCTTCTCGCTAATTCCCCACCGGAATAACACTCGTTTGAAAGTTTTTTTTACCGTATTAAGAAAAAGGGACGATCCGAAGTAATCTTGATGACCTTTGATACTCAATTTATTTGGGCATCAAATTATGACAGATAGAATTGTAAAAATAATCTAGGCAACATAATCTGGGGGACCATAGAAGATATTCAGAGTTGTGGCACTAAATGAAATTTTTCCCACAAGATAACGTTTAATCTTACTGTATGATCATAAAAATGCCTATTTTTTCGAGCCATTGGAAGTCGCTGGACAGCTCTTTTTTCTGTGTCATTTAAAAGCTCGAGTCTACGATCAATCCCTGAATTATTGTAGTCCAAAGAATCTTGGTACATCTTGGAAACGATGATCGAGCAGCTTGATATTGTTGTTTTCCTCTTAACGTCTCCCACCACCGATTTTCCCACGCGTGCTACGACTGCCGTGCAAGCACACACTCCGAGAGTATCGTCTTCGCGTATATACGCCAGATTTTTTGCGAATCGCTCGTCAGGATCTTCGGTATAAGTTCTATTGACGCTGCATGCACGTTGATGAACAAGCGTCCTGCCGTCTAGGCCGTTCGTGCCTCAACTAGGTTTTGCTACCACGAACGCACGTACACCAGACTTGCAATCATTGCTCGATCCGGTTTGTAAGGAAGACCATGTATACAGAGTGTCTCAAACGTCTCGAAATCAACAGATTTAATAACTTGCGAAATATTGAAAAGAACAGTGCTGTTTCATTTTTTTCTGCTATGCCACATTGACGAGATGTTCATTGATTATTGGAGTGTCAATTCGACGAACCGTGAACAAAGAACGTGGAGTAGGGGAAACCCTCCCTCCTCTCTTCACATTAACTGAGCGGATAGGTTAGAACGTAATCGATCTTCGTTAGCCACTCCCACTCTTTCGGAACTTATATAAACAGAGCATCAGTGAGTAAAATGAATAAGGACTTTTGTCTTTAAAATTTGGTAATCGAGCTATATATCGTCTGCAAGTTTGTTAAGACTTTTGGAACTCCCTGTAAAGTCCTGAAAACGTGACCTCGCAACCTGCTGTGAAGACGAGATTTTCCAGAGTCGGGACACGACTTTGCCGATGAGTTGAAGAAAACAATCGATCGACCAGTTGATTTCGCGCCGCGCTGCGTCACCAAGAAAAATCAAGTACGTAAATAAAACGAAGATAAACCTGAACCGACATAAATATAATAGCCGAGCTGAAAATGATCCAAGAAAATCTTCTACCACTTCTGCGTGTTTGGAAGGCCCATAAATATTTCCTAACCGAGAGTTTACGGGTACGTAGAGCCTCAGCTTCCTGTCAAACTCGAAGATTATCCGAAGAGTTTTCTTCTTCCTTATAAGACGGAACTATGCGTGCTACACTTCCACAAATTATGCAGTGCCAATTATGGATTGACGATACATATACAACGTGAACACAGGGTGGTCAAGATCTTGGCAATGCAGATATGGGGCGTTGCGAGAGACACAGTGAGAAAAGACGGGAAGCGATAAAGTGGAACATCCCGATGGCATGATGTTCTTCTGACTCTTCGCTCTAAATGTTACATACAAACTATACGCATATGGTACTGTAATGTTTGTATATATACAGGGTGGATGTATAGCATATAGGAAAAGTATATAACTCGTCGAATGCATCGATGCATTAATGTTTCTCGGTACAGCGGCAGCAATGAGCGGATCACGTTGAAGAAATTCTCGCCGCTGTCTCGAACTCTCCGGATATTGTGAAAAAAGTAGAAACCTCACGGGAGATCGAGAGATGAATGTGCAAAGGGGCAGGAAAAGAGAGTGGGGCAGGGAGACGGAGGGGGGGGGGAGAGGCTGCAATCTCCAGTAAAGTAGCCTTATGTAGGCTGACTCAGGCATGGTTTTACCGGGAAAACAGGCGACAAGAAGCCCCACGGTATCGTTGGCGCATGCTGTGTGGCATCCCCGTGCGCTGACCACTTCGCATACCGAATGACCAACAACTGGAAACCAAACGACACGTAGGCAAAGATAGGATACAGTGGGACAGGGAATATAGCGAAAAAGTGTTGATTCGCTTGCCAAATTATCGTTTTCCATAAATCATTCCGTTGATCTTGTATAAAATTGCAATAAATTCATTAGGTCGTATATTAAGTTTATGGTTCATAAGTATCGAGGTCGAAGAATGATGAAGCAGCAATACATTTATGAGGTTACAATTGAATTTGCGAGTCAATAATTAATAATAAGGACTAAGAATGAGAGATAATTAGGAAATTCGGCAAAGAAATGATGCTTTTTTTATTTTATAAATCAGTTTTTACTAAACTGAAATAAAATGTCGTTTTATGCCGAAAAAATGTTCATAGGAAGGAGGTGAAAAAAAGATCTTGTAAACCTCGATGCAATGCTCGTGGATATTGTTCGTGAGTCGGAGATCGTGTGCCATTATGTATATTTTTTCCTCAATTATGCCACAGCGCTAGAAGCGATCATAAAAATCACATTCACAAACTCAAATATAATCTGATGGAGAAGACTTAGCAGCATGTAGACATGATCGAGCTTAAGCTATACGATTTGCATCGCAATCGAAGTATCGCTTTCTTGCTCGTAATCATGAGGGAAACCTCCCTGCCACGTCGTGCGTGTACTGAGCATATATATGAGCCTTAGAAGGACGTGAAACTGTGAACACGCTGAAAACACATAGAAATCTCGATGCATCGGTGAGGGTCGAATGCATATAGTCAAGAGATCGTTAGCGGCCTAGCGAAAATTATTCGCCTATGGGCGTATGAGTTGTCTTCTTTGCTAAAACGACCATACGATTTGGCACGTCTTGGGTTTTCTTATTCACAGATATTTTCTTTTCATTCTTTTTTTCCCTCTCTCTCTCTCTCTCTCTCTCTCTTTCTCTCTTTCACTTTATTTCAACGTCATAATATTGAGCCTCGAGCTGATGACCCTTTTCCTTGTCACTGATTCTCAGAGTGAGTGCGTGCCGGCTCTGGATCGCTGTTCACTCGCGGCACTCGTAACTCCGTAATGCTCTTGTCGAGTTTTGTAGCTTAGGGCTCGTCGTTCTCGTCCATCCACGAGTATACAAGTGTCTTCGTGCATTTATGCCTGTATATACATTTATAACTGCTATACTATACTGTTTCCTCGTATGTCCAACATATAGCTATGTATATAGACACGCGTGTAATTGAGCGTCCGTCGGCACGGGAATAATGACCCTAGCTGGACGTTAAATTGCGTGCGTTTCTCGCGCATCTCCTCTCTTCTCGCGCTCCCTCTCTCTCTCTCTCTCTCTCTTTTCTTAGCGATTTTGCGTCTCTCGCTTTAGTCTTAAGTTTTTACTATCTCACTCGCACAGGCTTTTGCCGCTTGTAGGTTTGAGGCCTCGCGGGCGCCCGAGAGACTCTCTCGATAACGAATAACTAATGGTCCACTCGTGCCTCGCGACGTCTTCTCCAAGAAATTTATCAAATTCCACCACTTTGAATTGATCAGCGACACTAAATTCCGTAATATCTATACCCGATCCAGCGATCCTCCGTTCCTTTCATATACGGTATAGGCAGTATACCAAATAGCCAGTAATAATCTTCATATATCTATAAACACGGACTAAGCGAGACCAATCAGTGTGTTCATTACGTTGATTCCTTATTGCAGAAAATGTCAATATAAAAATCGTCTTTATTAAACGACTACCTAAGTAATCGAGTCAATATTTCATATTGGCTGAGACGCAACGATAATTCAAGTTATGTGAGGAAGGAATAGATAAAAAAAAATATAAGGATGGCAACAGTGATCCTGCATGATCCGTTCCGAGAACTCCCTTTTTTTCCTCCTTTGTAGAATATTATTACGAGTCTAAAAGAATGAATACCTGGATATAAAATTGAGTATTCAAATATTTTTGCGGTTTTTACCTCCAACTGTGGTGTTTTAAAATCATATAAATTATCTCTTGTGCTCGAGGAAGTTGGATTTTCAATGGAATCGTAAGGTCCTCTCTTTTTATGAGGTTTTTCGAGAAGATAATAAAATCTCGCGATATAGCTTCACGAGGATTTGAAGTTTGAGGTTTAAAGGAATTTGAAGGATTCTCTTCGGTCGTTGTGAAGAATTACGAAAAAAATAAGAAACTTGGAGGCAAACTATAATTGCTTTCGTGGAGGAGGATGATGATCCTTGGAGACCCTCGGACTTTTCGTCCTTGTCTTTGCTTGGTGCTCTTTTGAGCGTCTCCTCATCGAGAACGACTGAGCGAGAGAGAGCCTTAGAGTCGGAGGAGATGAACCACAGTCACAATGAGAAAAGGGACCAGAAATATCAACGGGCGAGAGAAACATCGATGCATCTTTTTTCTTCGCGAGGTTATGACAAAACGTACAGTCCTGGGTCATCAAACTCCAGTAATTGTCTCAAGCTAGGCTTTGAATGCAGAAAAGAGGTCGATCAGCCAATCACTGTCGGCCCAGCGATTCACTCTTGATGCTGACGAAGAGGGACAACCATCTCTTCGCGCCGCAGCATCACCGTCTCATCTGACCTCCTCTTGTCTCCTTCGTTGACGTTCTTTTCAGGTCCATTTACAGTGAGGGAATAAAATAAAACAAAAACAAAGCAAAACGCACAGAATAAAGGAAAAAAAAAACGAAAGTGGAAAAGAAAGAAAGCCTCGCTAATAGAATCCGTAGCCCTTTATTTACTCGGTTCTCCGCAGAAGCTTTTGTGCTTGCCTCTCGCCAATTTTATCTCAACTCCAGCATCTCATCCTTGCAATTTTATTTCTATCACTTTTTTTTCATCCTCCCTACCTCGCCAACACATTTCGCGCTTCTTTTTCTCGCGCAGTCCTTTACTCTTCGACCAAAGTTCCACGATTGACGCTAAAAGACTCGTAGTGAAAGAGGAGAGTGCATGCTCGCAGATGTCTTACACGCTTCTTTGCAAGCGAGGCAAACGTAGGCTGGACTTCGGGGTCGAAGACACTGCGAGAGAATCGCTCACACATCATAACTTTACACTTCTGAGTGACGGGTGTTTTCCGACTGTTTTTTTTACATTTTTTTTTGTGTCATTTGTTCTGGTACAAGAAGAGCGAGAGTGGCAATTTCTTGGTGCTCGACGAAGTGCAATCGTCCTGTTGTCGTCTGATCTTCGGTAAAGAATCCCAATAGTCCGATAGACCGAACAACATTTACATATATAGATATATACAAACTCATCGATATACTTACAGGGACACAGTATTGTAGATACGTATAGCGTATGCAGCACGTTTATTGTACATTATATACGTACAAGTAACGTACGTGAAGAAGTAAGTCGAGAGCACTTCCAATAGCGAGAGTTAAGGCTCGTTGACACCGGACTCGTGAGGTCAACCAACCAGTGTTCGATTCCCATCGAGTTGCCCGCGGTCCCTCCCGTTGTCTATATGTATATACAATACCACATATATGCATCCGATCTGTATAGTACCCATAGCGAGCGTACAGTATTCTATACTGTTTAGGCTTTGCAAGAGCACCTCGAACACGTTACCGATCTCTTCGTGGTCCCTCGTGGGCGTTCGCTCGCGCGCCAGTCTCTCCTCCGTCGCGCCTTACAACTGAAGATTTTTTGTTCATTCTGCTTCTTTCTTATTCCTCCTTTCCTTCTTCATCGTCTTCTTCTTCTTGTTCTTCTTCTTCGTCTTTGAGAACACGCACATGCTCAATCGGGACAAAAATGCTTTCGATAAGAGACTCTCCATAGTCTCAATATATGGATCTTCTGCGAAGTTCTCCCGACAGTTCGCTGGTCGCGCAGGCGTCTCGCCAATTAGCCCACTTCGAGAACTCAATAATCAAAGAATTCGTGGAATCGACTCTATATAGTAATTGTACTAAAATGAAGGGAAATGACATTTTAAAAGTATACGAAGAGCCTTGATTGAATTGATCGAGAAAATAAATCATAGTGGCGTCGTATTTATAAAGACATTTTTGATTTTAGCACTAGATTCTTTTATTTTGCATTTACGAAATTATTCGGGCTAATCGTTCTGTCGAAAATTTAACTCGACTTCTGTACGTACCTACACAAAAATATTATGCGTTTTGATTCACGGGTGTGCGTAGCACGACGCTGGGGTGTAAATACGAATAAGCGGTTTCACCGCGTAATCACGAGATTGCGGTTTTCTAGAAGAGACCACGAGAGGTCTCTGGGTTGGGTTGGGCTCTTCAATTCTTGGCCGCGGACAATTTCCGAGTTTTCCGTTCAACCATTTCGCTCCAAGAGCGAGAGAGACAGGGAGAGAGAGAGAGAGAGAGAGAGAGAGAGAGAGTATAAATATGAAGATATCAAAATGTAAAGAGTGCAAG
>JABSMR010078661.1:0-13221 GCA_018902295.1 Dusona sp. PSUC_FEM 10030013 | reverse complement strand
CTATCCCTATTTGAATTATTTTAACCCCTTCACTGCGGACGGTATTTGGAAACCATGTTATCTGCCCACCATATGGCGGGCCTACCAGTCAAGGGGTTAAGAACATCTGTAAAGAAACACGATATTCGAGCTTTTCATTATGTGAAAAAGAATTAAGAAAGATAACGTAAAGTTATCGCGTAAGAAATGTTGTCTTATAATATTAGAAAAAGTAATTGTGGACAACACAGATATTTGTATTAAAAGAAAATAAAATCAAATTCACGAAAAAGTGATAATTTATTAATGCTGAAAAAATTCGCGATTTCTAACTTTTGTGCAAACATTAATCTTTCGCTAACGTGGACAGCCGAACACTCAAAAGGTTTTCAACATGCGATAGTTATTCAATATATTTTTATTTGATGGAGGTAATGACGAAAAAAAAGGTGCTTCATACGAAAAAACATCAATTTAATTGACGAATTTTGATCCGAAGCAAATTCGAAATGAAGCTATTTTTAAAAAAATATTCACGTATACGTGCAAGGTTGGTTTTGACATAAACGCTAATAAGAGCATTTGCCTGACAATTAGTAAACGTCATGTGGGAATAATGATGTGTGGTTAAAAATATTGTTTTGTCACATTACCTTGAGGCCAGAGAGGATTGCGGCAGGGTCTGAGTGGGTCCGGGACGAGGAAGCCTGGCTTGTCGCACCGTAGCTAAGCTGATGCTGATAGTTGCAAAGAATTTTCTTGTGAGCACTGGCCTGGGCTCTGTAAGCCGACACTGATAACTTCATTTCTCCCGTTTCCCGATAAAGGATCCCGTGGACGCCCTGTCGGCCCAAACGACGCAAGCATCGAACATCCTTGTTCCTTCTTCTTCGTTATCCTTAAGCTCGTACTTAAGGCAGTTACCGTATATGTGATCTTGCTTAAGGCGGAAAATGAAGATTTTTTTTTCGGCCGTTTTGACCTTTTGACTTTCTTGCACAATAATTGTTCCCTGTGCCTCCTTTTTACTTGGATCTTCGTTTCTCCACTTCTTTTTTTCACCTCAATTCAAATTTTGCCACGATAAAAGAATTTTCCTATAACTTTTTTATTCCCATCAACTTTCCACCTAATTCATTATACACAGCAACAAAACAAAACTACACGCTCACTTTCGTTATATATCTTTGGGTCAACGTACGTCGGATGCGGCGACTTTTGGGAGACGCCTTCTCGAGAGCCTGTTCTTATTTCTCGTCTTCTTTAACCCTATCACCCTAGGACCCGAATACGAGGATAAAACGAAAGTGACGACAATTTCTTTCCGCAGTAGGAAAAAAAGAGTCATATCTTTTTACCTCTATTCTTCTGTATTACTCTTTGCTCGCTTCCTCACTCTTTGAACTTTTATTTTTCTCTTCTTTTGCCGGTTTCCGACAACGACAACGAGCTTTTTTTCCTTTTTTTCCTCTTAATTCTCTGCACTCTTTATTTCTCTATGTATATATCCGAGTTGGAGACAAATGCATATGCGATGGAGGCGACGTCGGACTTTCTCTGTGAACCCGTGCAAAAATCGACCGAATATATGATATATACGGACGTCAGAGAGAGGTTTTTTTTATTACTTATATCGAATATATCTACATTCATTCATTCGATTCGCCAGCTGGCGGTATTCGTGGGTAGATGTACTTTGGGATTAGAACTTTTTCGTTCCGTAGTACGTGTGTCTTCGTTTTTATGCTTGTATTTTTGCTCGTCCTTTTTCTTCTTCCTTTTCGTACTTCTAGAGACTTCGAACGTGAAGAACCTCGACAAAAGGCGATATTTCCGTGACGAACAAGAGGAAGAAGATCCTTTGCTTCTCTCCTCTTTCACGTCCTCGGCGAAGTCTTTCGCGACAAAGTTTGCCAATGTCGCACAAAAGACGGTGGACTCGAAATGTTTTGCTGCTTATTTTTTCCTGAACTTCCTTAATCAATTTTCATTCCAACATTTTTAGGTGCACCAATTTGTCGAATAGATCGTGAACAGATCCCGATAGTTTGACAAATTTTCTTGCAATAACTTGTGGAGTCGAATTAATCATAAAAAAAACTGGTTTTTTCTTTTAATTCAATGGTCTTCTGTAGTTCAAACGGTTCCAAGTGTTTTTAATTTTTTTTTCAAAACGTTTACACTGTTTTCACAATTAGGATTTTTTTTCTCAAGTCTCCAATAGTTTTTTTCCTTTTTTTTCTTCTAAAATCTTACTTTCTCTTGTTTTTTGAGATTCCTCTGAAGCTCCGGCAAATTTGTGGCAATATTAGTATTCGTAACTTCTACAAAATCCGGAGAATATAAAGCTAAACCCAAAGACGTTTTCCCTTTGGCGTGGAATATTTTCGTTTCTTGCACGTTCGTGGGAGCCAAAAGAGAAATAAATCTTTGTATGGTATAGTGCTCTTTAGAGGAAATGATATAGCGAAAAGGAAGAAGAAGTTCGCTTCCCCCTGTTTTTCCTTTCGTGTTCCGAGGCGGTTTTTCCGAGCTGCTACTTCCCCCTTGTCTCGATCTTTCTACCAGATCTTTACTTCGATTACCTTTCGGGCATATTTCTCTCTCTCTCTCTCTCTCTCTCTTCTCCTATTTCTATCTTCCCGTTTTTTATTGCTGTCTCAAGTCAATGCCCGGAAATGAAGAAACTACGCGAATCTCACGGACGATTTGTCTTTGTTAATCAACATTAAGCTCAGTTATAGAATTATTTTCTCAAATTACAACAAAATGAGGCATTTTTAGGGTTTGATAACTTTTTTTTCATATCAGAAACATCAAATCTTTAGAATTCGTAACGAATTCCCATTCGTATATTGCAAAAACTTTTTCCCCGCTTAAACATCCTTTGCTTTTGTTTCATTGGAGAAAAAAAATGGCGTCAAATAAATAAGTTAATTTGACCTTTTGGGCAGTAGAATATTCTCTTACGTTTCCGTCCATATTTTTCTGATTTTTTCACTCGTCAACCACACGTAATATATATTGGTATATTATATGTTTGTATTATATATTTACAAGCCGATTTTCCGGATTACCTTGTCCCCGTTCTTTCTCTTCTTTGACGACGCTCCGTTTTTTCACCTCCCACGTTATTCCGTCTCATGGCACTTGGGCCAATGCTCTGTCCTTGACATTTCATCGACTTGTACGATGACGAATCATCGAACTTCGACCATCTATTTCTACAATATGTCACAGTTCATTTGGTCATTTTGTTTATGGAAAACGCACCGTAAATATAGAATCGACAGATTTTCCTTTTTTTTTCAATTGTCGTAGACACACTTTGAAATTAAATCACTTTATTCCGAATTATTAACACTTTTACGCGATTGGTTTCAACAAACGTGCACACTGGAAAATTGATCGACGAATCGAATAATCGTACAACGATTTATACCGTTTTTCGAGCACTGGTAAATACTTTCTTTTTTTTTTTACAGAATCTTTCGCTTCGCGGTTCAACTAAAAATTATTTTTCACTCCGATTCTTCTACCAGATCGCTGTTAAACCTGGAAATAGTTGCAAAAAAGTGTTACTTTCGAATTGCCGGTTGTCAATATTATAAGCACCGAACCATTCAGTTAACGGATTTGAACACTAAAATCCATCGACATCGTGAGAGCACCGAAATAATGAAAACTGACAATTGGCTTTCAATCGCTATGAAAAAATAAAAACGACCATTTTTTATCAGACTTTGAATTTAAAAGAAAAAAAATCACAACTGATTGTTACATAATTAATGAATTAATTTCAACAATTTGGAATTTAAAAATACTCGTTCGTGACGATCCCTAATTTGAATGATAAAAAATATTCTTCAACATTTTCCCGAAATATTTGAAGTTTTTTTTTGAGTAATGTAAATAATCAGAAGAGTCCAAGTGTAGGTGAGAATGAATGCAAAGCAACACTTTAAAACGTCGAAAAAAGTTGTCGAAACAACACGATTATTTGTCCCGTTTATTTTCTTTGATATTTTAATGCATAACTACGAGCAATGCCTTGACAGTTTAGCCCTTCTTACGTGGACCAACCGGAAATTGTAATAACACCAGAGTCGCGTTCCCTCCAGTTACTGGTATGAAATTCACGCAGGACCGGAGACGCAGAGACGGATACAGGTATATACCGATCGATGCTCCAACGTCACAAGGGCGTAAATCCATGCTCGTAGACAAAAGACCTGCCATTCTGGTTTCAATACATTTACGTGTATGTAGGAGAATGGGTGAGAAGAGAAAGAGCGTAACTCGCATCAATTGCTTCGTTAAATAGACTGCTTTGCACTTTTGTGCTTTTTCAAATGCTATGGAAAATAAAGTTGGCAGTTTTTCCTAGGGGAAATAGAGCTTGAAGAATACCTCATACGTTTAAATGTTTCAAAACTTTTACCTGTTCCTCATATACTTAACGCAGAAACAGAGCGCAATTGGTGTTTTTTTTTTGTCAGACGCTTGTTACGAAATTGCCCCAATCTTTACCATTATTTAATACGTTTTTATCCATAGTCAAATACGAGAGCGTTTCGTACAATATTTAGAATTCATAAAATGCACCGATGCTCGTTAAAACAAACGAAACGTGTAGTCAAAAATTCCTATGATGATATTCAATTTAATCAATTTGATATACAAGAATTTCTTGAAAGAAAAAATTATTTTGAGCTTAAAACATCCTGAAATTGCCTTGACACAAATTGGTCAATTAATCGTTACCATATAAGTCATTATTACCGAATCAAACTTGAACAAATTCATTTTTCACATCCGACACTTTCTGGGTGTGGAAAATTTTAGGTCAGTATGTAAATGATTATTTTAAAAAGCAGAATGAAGATCTGTTGGGAAATATACAAGCGGCATATACAATTGGGAGTTAACGATCTCACAAATAATGAAAAACTCGAATTTTTGGGTAATTCAAGAGTTCTCGTACGAATAATAGGTTAATTTGAAAACTATTAGCGTGCGGTAGAGCACTTGGAAATAGTGTGATGTGAAAGATGAAATAACTTGTGTCGTTGGTCCGTCGGCGAGTGAGTGTTCGGGGCAGTTCGCGCTTAACTGGATTACCGATGACCGTATACGCGGAGGGACACACGCGGTACATATCGAGACATCGACTGGCGACGACCACGAGGTCCGGCAGCTTCAACCACCGGACGGCAAGCAGCACATCAACCCCTCGCTTCCCTTCATCGCGGCTTTTAACTCCCGCGAGAGCGAGAGCCCCTATATTCCACCCACTATTAGTGCCTGCATTCTCGTTGCATGCCCGTTGCACCGCCAAGCCTCCCCTCGTTTTCGAAGGGGTGCTTTCACGATGCTCTACATATCCTCCTAGTAACCGGATTAAATATTATCATAAACTCTCGGAGCGCGCGGTTTTCTCTTCTCCGACACTGTTAGCAAGTAAAAAATCTACGTTCCAAGCATTTTCTTAATACAACGCCATCCCCACGTGTCAGCCAAAGCCCTCTGAGGCGTCAAAAACGAAAGAAACAAAAACACAATTGATGGCTAGAACTAAAAACTATGGCACGAATAATGTGGCTCTACGTGCCTAGACGACGGCAGGTTATTTTTGTCGTTGGAAAAAACATTATTGTGCAAAAACGAAAATGTCTTTATATTCCATTTTTTTTTGTTGCTATTGTGTCGACTTTTGTCTTATTTTGGTAAAGCGTTTTTTTCGGGTTACGAAATAAATGGACACTGTCGATAAAAAATTCGGAAGTTACGGACAGTCGTAACTCGGAGATTATCCTTCGGAGGGAAGGGCCACGGTTCTGGAAAAACAAGATAAGTTACTATTTCTTTTTTTTGCTCATGAATATTTCTTTCAATTCTTATTGAAAACTTGATAGCACTTTCTTTGCAGCGAATAAACAATGTAATCAGTATTAAAACTCGGAGAATTATTTACAACCCTAAAATACCCAAATCACAATTCAAAGCAAATGAAATTAAAAATAAAATATTTGTTGACGAACAATCTAGACATTTGTTTTGCAAATTCATCCTCGCGAACGGAAAAAAAAATTCGTTTTGTTCACTTCCTCCCGCTACCGTCCAGCGGTCAAAACACTTAAAAACTTGTGCGAAAAAAGGAAATTCCGTAAAAATGGGCCACCCGGGATAATAATTCACTTTCCTGAGAAGAAGTTGCTCGGTGAAAAAACTTGTGCATTTAATTTTTTTTTTCTATTCTCCACCCTCGCCAGTGAAACCACATTCGAAAAAAAAATTCACGACTTTCCATATTTCGAATGAATAAAAAGGTGATAAATAAACTGCTGTTAGGAAAAATTGCGACGATAAATAAACGCATGAACTGTGCAAAATTAATTTTTCATCGACAGAATGATTCAGCGAAAAGCTGGCACCGAATGAAAGTCCGATGAAGCCCATGGATAATAAGTCAATTGGCCATTTTCATTGTTTCTCAAAGTTATTGGCATAATCTCACGACTGTATATAAGACCTTAACGTTTGAGCAGAGAGAAAGGAAGGGAATGAGACGAAGACATAAAAAGTAACGAGATCGTCTCCGATTATAAATTTGATTGGCGGGGCGTTGGAAGATGAAGGGGGGAGGGTCGCGTAGATTTTAGTTGAGAGAAGTGATTCTCTCACGAAGCTCTTAGTGTTTCCGCTGAGGTAGAGCTTTTACTCGAAGGGTTCGGTAACCAGACAAAGGAGGGGGAGATGCGGAAGGCCGCAGACGGGGGAGGGAAGAAAGATGGGGAGAGAAGAAAGGAAGATAAAGAAAAGCCAAGGCATCTTCTTGAGTAGAAAGCGCAAGCGAAGACGGATTCATCGAAATTCAGGACGAAAAGGATTTGCGAGAAGCTCTGCGAAGGATTTCGACTGGCTCTTCATGTAAACCCTTCACCAAATTATACATTTGTATACCTATTTATATCGAGCCTTGGATCCCTTCCTGTAGAAACTTTGGGTATAAACCCGTATCCTATACTATTCAATCGCCTCATCCGGTTTGTTCAACCAAAAGGAGCCATGACTCGACGAAAAAAAGGTAACAAAGATCCTCATCGCAAAGGCTCATCGCACAACCAAAGGCTCAAAGTTTACGTGAAAAAATGTCAAATTTACCAAAATAATTCGCTTCGATTACGCCCGCAGTTGACACTTCCGGAAGGAAGCATCAAAAATCGTTTTATCATTTTTGGCAGGACGAGAGGTATATGGAACCCATCCATCATCCTTTCGCGAACATTCAGCGGTCAATCTGATAATCATAATGATAATCACTATGAGCCCTTTATATAACAACAACAAAAAACTTGCAAAACCCTACCTTTGATGTATTCAAATATTTGAGAATCGATAACGCCGAAGAATTAAAATATTCTTAGACTTTAACTGACCCTAAGAATTTGTAAATCGAGCTATCGATCATTGTCCCTATGAAGATAAATAAGGCAAAACGAGTAATGGTACATGACAGATATTTGGAGAGAGCCAATATAGACAGAACAAGATTTTCTTGTATCAAGATTGGTCCCTCTCTCGCCGAACAGGCGCCCCCCATATATTTCCGCATGTCAATTATTTGGGTAAACTAACAAAATCTATGCAGTGGAACTTTAGAAGGGCTCTCCGAGATTTCTTTGTGCCTCTAGACATTTATTCTGTTAGACTGTCGGACTATGTGTGATTTTATGTATGTGCATATGCGCATGTGCCCTGGTCTGAGACAACGAGATGGTGAGAGGGTAAACGAGAACTTTGTCAATAATGGATCACGACATCTCGAATATGCGGATATACTTATGGCAAATGCTAGTGACGACAATACAAAAGTAGAAGAAAAAGGTGAAATTGAAGAAAAGAACGGAAATGAATATTGAGAGTGTCCTGAAAAGAGGATAATACGGAAAAATTCGTAAATAGATTAAGCGCATGGTTCAGTCGGTATCTCGCTACCGTGAGTGGAAAAGAAATAGCTGCAAATTTCGAAATTGAAATTTTTCGACACGATTCGACCGATTAGAAAAAGCCTCTGTCAACCCATTTTTGCCATCGTCCTGCGTGAGTTTACGGAGCCGTTTTGCAATTGGTCGAACCATGTCGAAAAATTTCAATTTCAAAAATTTGATGTGAGGTTACGTGACTGATCCATCCGCTCAAATGACTATTGTACTCATTTATGGAACATACGCTTTGATCAACATCGTGAAAACAAGAGAAAGCAGTGTTCAAAATAATTTATTTTAAATTCACAGAATATAATAAATCGAATAAAAATCATAAATTTAACGCGATTTAAAAATGCACATGGAAAAGTAGGATTAACAAAAATATTGTTTGCCTTGCTAAAGATATTCATTTTTAATAAAGTGATGAAAATTAATTGGTTCAATTCAATCGATGATTCAATTGACCAGGTATGCGTACATACTTTTATCAAATAAACACTTTGCCTAACCAAAAATATCAAAAAATCATTTCCACAAAAAGTATACAAAGCAGTAATTTTCCGAAAAAGCCAATAAAATTGAAATTTATTTCCGCCCGTAAGTAAAAGCCTGTAGAACGGTCGAGTAATACTGAATTTTATTATCACTGCAGTGCAGTGAAGTGTTATTATTATGATTTTTTAAAATTTCACGCGAAATTGTCGGTTGGAAAAAAAAAAACAAAAAAAAAAGATAGAGACGAAGGGAAAAAAATTGGGGAATAGAAAAATTCCGAATTTTTAAAGTGTAGATCGCAGAACTACTACAGGAAGGGAGTTTTTCAAAAGATTGGCTACCAATCCGGAGTAAAACAAAAAACGAGAAATATGGATGCTAAACAACTGGTATACATAGAGACGGAAAGAAGGAAGGGAAGATAGGGATGATTCTGGACGAGCAACTCGAGTCAAGCAGCGCACGACCGGCAACACACACTCTCACACGAATATAGCTTCGCCTCGTTAACTGTCAATCGATATGCTTCATCAACTTCGCCAATTTGGATCAAGTCTGGCAGTGCTCTCTCCCAAGCTTTCCATGCAAAATTTGCGCCTATGAGAATTTGCTTTCATGTGTGTATGCTTGTGTGTGTGTCATACGGGTCTCCAGGTACTCGATAATTTGAACGCCGAAAGCAATTTTCGATCCTTAATCCAACATAAGCCGAAAAAGCGAGAGAAAGGGAGAGAGAGAGAGGGAGAGAGAGAGAGAGAGAGCGAGAGAGGCGTTAGTGTTGTAATGACGATAATGGGGGCAAAAAGAGAAAAGCCAAGAGAAGAGGATTAAAGAGAGAAGGGAAACAAAGAGAGAGGAAGAAAGAATTAAAGGTGAAAAAGAATTTGTTTCGTTGAAACGATATTTCGTACGAAAGCGCTTTTGATTAATTTGTCAAAATTTCTTTTATTTTCTGTATAATTTTATATTATCCAAATTTTCTAATCATTTCCATCCGGATGTTAATTCTGTCCATCTTTCTTTTCAGATTCCGTTTAAAATGCTTTTTCCCGATGAGTTCCCTTCTTCTTAAGTTATGTAATTGATGCCCCGATATACTAGCGAGTAAATCTTGTTATCCTAAACGTTAAGTAAATGAAAATGTGTCTCCCGAAACTTAAGGGTCGAACTCAGAAGGGTTAAACAACTTGAGGTTGTTTATTGAGATGTGACCTCACGGAAAGTCACTAACGCTGAAAATGAACGTGAAGAGATTGAAGTGTCTCCCGAAGAACACGATAATGAGAATCGGATTTCGCTCATCGATAGGATTATTACTCGTATACCGCAGATGGTCCTCTCGAAACGCATATACGTATCTCGAAACTGGCTTGCCACGAGCTATAGTACGAATTTATCATCAAATTCCCGATAGATCAATAAAATTTACGATTGGATCTGGTATCATTTTCAATTTCGTTTTCCACTATCGCACTTACTTTTTCATTGGCATATACCGCGAAATAAGTAACCTCATATTGGCTTTGATAGTCCGATAGCTCCCGAAACAAAATAATCATTTCATTTCTCTGAATAATTCGTACTTGAAAAAAATGAAAAAATTCACTTATTTCAATTGATTCTCAAGTTTGACGAACAGCTTGGGATATTTTTATCGTTGTTTTTATGCATGAAAAGGACATTTTTCAAAGCACTTTTCAAAGTCTTGTTTTCGATCAAAAATATTATTCGTCAAGGTATAAAATAAATCTTCTATGGACACAACCAACGTCGCCATTCGGCATCTGACAAAAAATCTGCAAGTCAAGCATTGGCTGGGTTTCAATATACGGCAACAGCAAATCGCACGGAAAATCTCAAACGTAGAATTGTGGGAAATGCTCCAACGATCTTTGTCATGAATATTAAAATCGCGATACAAAAATGGTGCAAAACGCTTTATCCAATTTTCGAAAAGACTCCGAAAATAATTCATGTTGCGATATATCCGATGTTCCGATTTAAATATCGGAAATTGCCAGAAGAAGGCACGGACGTTAAGTAGAACGTTTTATTCCAATCTCGAAGATGCTGTTGAAAGGGAGAAAACATTCTTGAACTCTCAGATCTTGACGTGTATCGAAGTAAATTACATTTCAGGCTCGAATTGTTCCTTTGATCAATCTGAATATTCTTTACGTAATTGTGAAACTGCTTTAATAACGAAAATCTACAAAAAAAAAAAGTATATTCGAAGCCTTTCGTTTAACCCGAAGACATGCTTCTCTTGGACGTTTTTTTTTTATCATCGTCTTTGAGAATTCTGCAAACAACCGCTAACCAGAAACTGCTCCGGGCAAACCGGAAGAAAAAATCTTATCTCCGTACTTGGCCAGGAGACATCGTGACCAGAAAAAAAAGAAAAGTTAAGATGCATCGGGATGTCTCGATCAAGTCAATCGGGTTATCTCGTGAAATAAGTGTATTATCCACCCAGCCGGAGAGCCAGATTTTCTCGAGAAACCACGGTCCGTGTCTCTGTAAATTCACAGGACAGTTCGCATCTGGACTTCTTGAATTTACATTGTCTAATAAGACGATGTTAATCGAATCCAGACTGCGATCTTGCAACAAGGATAGGTTGAGAAAAAAGAGAAGAGACTCTTTGGGATTTCCGAACTCTTTCCAATCCGGAATACTCTTCCAAACGGAGCAATCGTCATGAAGAATCGTTCATACTAAAGCAATTAATGCCTCTTAACGAAATTATAGTGGAAAAAAAAATCATTGAGACAGAACATAAAAATTTGCGATAATAAATTAATCCGATCAACTTGATCTTGTAGTTTCTTCCATTTATTTTTTCTCGATATACCGAATGAATTTATCGATGCTCAAGCATGACTCACGCACGAGCCACCACCCTAAAAGAGCTCGAAAAAAACTTGGAAGAAAACAAACGAAATATACGAAGAAAAGCGAGCGGAAATAAGAGACGAAAAAGGAGAGGGAAGAAGAGACAAAGAGAAAGACAATTGGCAAAGGATTTAAGGGTCGACCAACCCCTCGAACGTCACTTCGTATATCATTTCGTAGTGATAGGCGCTGACACTTCGATTTCTTTGAAACTGCAAGACAGAACTCCATATTTGTCTTTTTTTTACGTCCTCGCTCTTTCTTCTTCTTCTTCTTGCTCGTGTCGTTTTCGGTACTCGTAATATAATTGCGAGTACACGTGAACATCATAAATAATCGAAGAAACGTGCTCGACAAATTTTTGCAGGAGAAAGTTTTTGAAAGAAAATATATTTTTTTCTTTTTCGTTCAATGAAAGCAAAAAATCTGTGAAAGAGTTAAAATTTGGTAAAAGTTAACGATAACTTTGTTATCTATAAAAACGTAAGCTAACCAGCTCCCAATTTCATTAGGTTAGACAAAGAATTATCTAGCATTTATCGCAAAATCGATAAAAGACGATCAAATAAGATAACATTTTCGTACAAAGTTGCACCAAACTTTGAGAGCCATTTGAAGCCGATAAGACGACGTAAAACTCAAAGAAAAAAATAAAAGGCCAATTGACCAATGTGACATCCCATCACAGGTCGATAACAATGTTTATAATCGAGTTTTAATGATAAAATAGTGGAAACTCCACGAAAATTTCGCTCCATCATACATCCGATTGCAACGATAATCCTAAAAAGTTCACATCACTGAATAATAAATGTAGCTCGAAAGTAATGCACAGAAATATCGCTGCGACGTGTAACCTACGAAAAATTAAACAACAACGTTGTTTCGGTGAACGTTAAAAAAACGTATAAGAAATGAAATTTGGAGAAAGTAATGGAACTTGCAAGAAAGTCTATCGAGAAAGTTAACATGCTGCTTTATCAAAACAACGCAATCTTTGAGGTAAAAGCTTTTTGGTTAGTAAATTATCCAGAGGTTAGCAATGACTGATTTGATCTTGAACATAGGTTCGCAGTTTAAATCGAGAGAGTTTCCAAGATTGTACTATGTGTTTCGGCAGTTTTATAAGGACTTTGTTACATGCATAGCTCAGACGTAGTCATATATCGAATATCTTTTTATAACGTTTAAACACCGTACTTTTGGATAATAGGATGATGCTTGAACTCGAAGAAAAAAACAACGAATTGATAAACTGTACATGAAAAAGCGCGCGATCGAGGGGGCGAGTGATTATTCGCGTTTTGCCGGCGGGACAAATTGGTTTCACGCACGTGTCACACGGGCTCCACGGAAAGTCACTAAACACCCGCACGGAGACGACAACGGAGATGAGGGTAGTTCGGTTCGGTGATGCTGTACTCGACTCGCATCGCGCCCACACGACCCCACTCTACCACACCCAAGGATTAGGAAACCAAAATCCTCCCACTATCCCCGTCCAACCGGTGTACCCGAACGCCGCCGCCGTCGCGACGCCGACGCCACCGACTATCACCGGCTGCGCAGACTCTTCTGGACCATCACGAGATATCTACCATTCTCCCCCAACGATTCGTTTCTCTCGTCTCCTCATTCTTATTTTTTTTTATTCGACTTCATATAACTAACCAGTCATTTCTATCCCTTCAATCGTATCTCGACTATCGTTCCGATAGACCGTTCATTCTTTTTTCTTTTAATCTCAAACTCGAAGGAACTAATTTTTCAAACATTCCCCAAAGAACCGAGTTTCTTTCATACAAACGACTTGTGGGATCGTTATTCTTTCGAAGCATTTCTATTAAACTTCTAAATCGCG
>JABSMR010078550.1:0-13234 GCA_018902295.1 Dusona sp. PSUC_FEM 10030013 | reverse complement strand
TTAAGCTTGTAATTCTTAGAAAGATTTAATCATTTTGGATACACACGCTACTTTTTTTTTTACTAATTAACAAGTCTCTATCTTAAATCAGGCATATTTGTCAAGACCTTCCAGGAAGTTATTCATATGACATAACTGACTTGATGACCTCGAACTTCATTAATTGAATAGAATCCCTTTCCAGAAAAGTATTCAAAATTCTTGACTTTCTCTCAATTATGAAAACGAAATCTGATCGTTATAGATTACATTATTACACATATATTTTCACAATTAGCACGAGTCGTTGAAGTGAATATTAGTGAAAATAAATAAAAGCGAATGAAACAAAATATTTATAAAAGATGGTGTTGCTTTTTTTTAAATCACGCGAAGAAAGGATTAACAACGCAACTAAACGTTTTGAACCCGATGGATGAACAACAGAACCTACAAAGTTATCACATAAATTGAGTGCTAATGCGTAACTCTTCATTTCATCTGTTATGATTAGAAATGAGATCGTCGCAAAAAACTGGATAGTGCGAGGGAATTAATAGCTCGTTTCCGCCAAAGGAATTTTATAAAGTTAAAAAAAATGGCTGACAAGAGAGTTTCGATACGTGCGAGATGGTGCAATTGTAATGAATTTCTTTACAGAGGGACTTTCGGCACGTACACGCCCGGCAAAACGACTCGCAATGGCAGACATAAATATATATAAATTTACAGGCGATAGTGGAAGTGCGCAGAGAGCAGAGTTGCGAAACTTTTGTGAAATGGGTTCACGACAGGCCCTGCGGGGGCCTCTTTAAGGCTTGTGCTATGTGTGACGTACTTTATTATTATCGAACACCGAGCACGAGTGTTTTATATTCTATTGAAATTATTGTGGTACATTGCGAATCGTGACGGATATACGATACTTTGTCAAAGTCCCAAAGATTATACTTTGATATATCGGTAATTAAGTCGGGTGGTCACCGTTTGTAGAATCACAAATAAAATGTACAGCGATAATTCACAAACAGAAATCACATTTGTGCTACAAGAGTTTTTGTTATACAATTGTATTACATTTTTTTATCTTATTCGCTCATTAATTCTTCACTAATACAATATTGTTTCCTTGAGCATTCATTTTTTCCAAGGTAATTAACCCTACGTTCCATTAAATTATTCATTAGCTTTTATTACTCCATTCGATACTTCATGATAAAAAATAGTATTATTTAATATTTTTGACACATTAATGAAACAGCTTGTTCATTCGTAATTTATTATTCCTTACCTTGTTCTCTTCATTTCTGTATGAGAGTGAAAGTCATATTTATTCGCGGATACTCACACGGAGTTGACATGAGATCGAGCTAAAGAGGTTATCTTCCAAATGTAGAATCAGGATACTGTACGTGGGTAGGTTTCGCGGCATTTTATTTTATACGTCGGCGAAATTACTAGGACTTTCAAGTTCAGGAAACCTATAACATTGTCCCTGTTTCTGTCTCCTTTTCTCCGATATAGACACGTATATTATTGTAATAAATATTTGTTATAGTTAGGAAAAAAATTATATTTTTCTAAAGAAGGCTGTTATTTGCATCGCACCTACGTTGAACGACAACCTAATTATTTTTGCATACCAGCTTCTCCATAACCGTACCAAAGTTCTAAATCAATAAAAACTAAATTAATCAAGAATTGAAAAGCTTTAACTCCGAGCCTCAACTACCAAAAGTCTCGTTGAAGTTTTGCCAAACATACTCATTGCCATGACATTTGATACAACGAAGATCCGCTCAAGCGACTAGTCTAATCTAGCGAGTGGCGTCACCTGCAAATCTTATACGTGAAGTGGTTTGTCAAGTTTTTTTTTTTGCAGCACGCCTATCTGAGACATTCATGGACTATTACAGCCGCGAACTCGATATTGCTTTGCCAAGTGTAGCTTTGGAGCATCAAAGAATACACCAAGATTGCCTTGAGCCACGACAGTTTATCGACGAGCTTGGATAATAGCATCGAGTTTCAGTAGCTAGTAGATAAGTCACGTATTAGTCAGACGTTAACACTATGAGAAAAGTTAGTCGTAATATTAAAAATGCCCCCAAACCATCAACTACTTTGTATAAGAATCGACATTTTTGGATCTTTATCCTCCAAATGTTGACGACTGATTTATTAACAACTATTGTCACTAAATGAATTTATCTTGATTGAAATAATTTCCACAGCTATTAAAACCAGGCCGATCCGAGTTATACTCTAATGCGATTCATCAAACATAGAGTTGAATTTAGTTAGAATACTTAATATCGTAAAGCATGATAACTTTTTAATACTGTCCAGTAAATGACATCCGTATTATATAAGCACACATTCAAATTTCTTCGTCAGCTCATCATGAGTCGTTAAAAGAATTAATCCAAGGGAAAAATAATTTTTCAAGGTATTTCGGAGTTCCAGAAGTCCTTGAAAGATTTAAATCCAGCCCTTCAATTCTTGCTCTCAATTAACGATAATGAGGGATCCCTGAAGATATCGACTCAAGTTCGATTGGAAGCTGCAGCTCGGATCGTTCGAAGTTTAAACGAGGTAATTTATTGATATCGATTTAACTACATAACTATACATATAAGATCTAAATGAGAGATTGCTCCCATAGAAGCACAGATAAATATACAGTTGAAAAAAAAAAATAGTCCAGCACATCAGTAAAACAACTAATTGATAATGAAAGTAACGGGATTGTGTCTAGTCGAGCAAACGACTCTCGATTTTTACCTGAAGAAGAATGGCACGGTTCTCTGGAAGAGCGTGCGAACGAAAGTATATCGTACATAAGAGCGGAGAACCTCGATAGACAATCGTGGTCAACGCTCGCCACTCACGTTCAGCTATACTTACCTCAGCGAGGATATAGCTCTCTGTTTTGATATTTTTTCTCACTCCCGTATACTCTACGAGGTTTTTCCACGAATACGCAGCCTCTCCCTTGTGAATTGGACTTGCACTTCCTTCTTTTCCCAATATGCGTCAATCCCAGTCTTTGCAATCCGGAACAGTTTTAATCACTACTCTATTAAGTCATTCATTTCCAGTATAAAAACATCACAACTTACGCCTTGAGTATTTTATTTATTGCTAATCGAGTATTTATTTCACTTGAAGTGATTTGTTCTTTTATTGATTGGATCTTCGTTCGAAAGGTCGATGGCGTCGAACTGAATGTCACAGCCGGCACCAAGGAACGTCTAGTTCATTTTGTACAAGGATTAAAAACCGAGCTAGTCAGAAAATCTAAGAACAAACGAATTGTCATGGTCTTACCTACAAAACCACAGGAACTGGCAAAACAATTTGACCTCAAAGCCCTATCGAAGTAAGGACAAAATTACAAATAGTCTATGATGAATTAGAGTGAAAGATTATGTTTCATTGACAACGCAATTTATCAATTTTATATTATTTATTAATAAAATTTGTAGGTACGTCGATCTCTTCACGATACCGACGCACTTTTTAGTGGAAGATGACGAGGCATTTCGGACTTTCCATCCATCAAGATTGATGGGTCTCTTTGATATGGTCAACACCGATAGTCTTGTTGATCTCGTGAGTGGCCTCGGCGTTGGAAAACGAAAAATCCTCATTTCCCTTCCGGCCAGCGTTTACAAATTTACGCTGGTAAATGGCTCCGAAAATGCACCGAGATCTCCGACTAAATCGAAACAACCGGTAGAGATTAGTCGATCTGAAATGTGCGAGGCTATGGAGCAGGGTGAATGGATCGTTGAAAGAGACGAAGATCTCACGGCACCTTACACATTCAAGGACGTCACTTGGATCGCTTTCGAGGACAAGATTTCTGTAGGAATCAAGGTCTGCATCATTTTACCCTCATACGGGTTTGTTTCTAAGCACCTGTTGCTAAAACGATTTATCATTGACCAATTTTGTGTTCAAGGGAAAATATGTTTTACTCCGAGACCTTGCTGGTCTGGGAATCTATAACATCGAAAAAGATTCAAAGTCTAAATGTGGGATATCTCTTACGGAAGAAGTTTACCATTCCTTCACGGATAATAAAAGAAAAACTCGTGAAGCCGTGTTGACTTCGCTCCATGATGACATTCAAGTGAGCTTTATTGTGGTGTTTTTATCAAGTAACCCAGTCGCTGTTTGTATCATTAAAAAAAAATTATTTATGCTAAAGCAAAAACCGAATCCGTATCCGAGTCACGTTAAATCCTCGGAGTTCCGAATCGTTCGTGTGGTCGATACAGATGGACATGTCCACGCGAATCGCGAGGCCATGCACACAGAATTTTCGTGTCCGAGACAGGGATACTTTGTTCATCCAAAAAGTTGCAACAGGTAAATTAATGGAAGAATTAGTTTGTTGTTCAGAGACAATATTTGCGGATCTTAATTTCAGATTCTATCGTTGCGTGAAGTTTAATCAAGGAGTTGAGGACTATAGCGTTTTTGAGTTCGATTGCCCAGCTGGTCTAGCGTTCGATGAAAGAACTGAAGTCTGCGTTTGGCCAGGATCAATTACGGGAGGTTCCGCCTGTCCAGGAAGTAGTGAAATCGCACCATCAAAAGGACCCAAGTTCACATGTCCTGAACATCCGGGATATTATGTCGATGCGGAGAACTGCCGATTTTTCTACGCCTGTTATGATCTTGGTAACGATAATTGCAGCGTTCTTCGAAAATTTAAGTTTTTCATTTCCAGATATTGATTCTACAGAAATTTTTTGTTATTATAGGCGAAGATGGATTAACTTCTTATGAGTTCCGTTGTCCATATGGTTTGGTGTTCGACGAGAAAAAATTAATTTGCGAGTGGCCTTATCTCGTGCCTAGTTGCGGGGGCGGTACTTATCATCGCAAGGATTACGATAACGCACACGGTTCACATGACTCGGGATTCGGTGGTCACTCAGCACATGCCGGAAACAAAGAAATGTCGGGAAGCGACTACGATGAAAGCCGCCATAGCGGACACGAAGGATCATCGGGAGAGGACCATGATGTAAGCGGCCATAGTGGACACGGAGAATCGGCGGGAGGAGGCTATGATGTAAGCGGCCAAAGTGGACATGGATCATCTTCGAAAGGAGACTACGATGAAAACAGCCATGGTGGACACGACTCTGACTATGGAAGTTATGATGAACATACGCCCATTCACTCAGAACACGGTGGATCAACAAGCGGCATTCATGATGAAGATCGTCACACAACAGATCATTCTGGACACGGTGATCATGATGGACATGGTGGATCATCTGGAGGTGTATATGATTATGGTCATACCCCTGTTTATTCTGGACACGGTGGTCATGATGAGCATCGTGGATCAACCGGAGGCGAATACGATAATGGACATACCACTGTTCATCCTAGCCGCGGTGGTCATGATGGGCATGGTGGATCAACTGAAGGTGGACATGATTATGGATATACCTCTGTACATTCTGGACACGATGGTCATGGTGGGCATGGTGGGTCAACTGCGGGTGGACATGATTATGGATTTACCTCTGTATATTCTGGACACGGTGGTCATGATGAGCATCATGGACCAACTGGACACGAATACGACAATGGACACACCACTGTTCATCCTAACCGCGGTGGTCATGATGGGCATGGTGGATCAACTGAAAGTGGACATGATTATGGATATACCTCTGTACATTCTGGACACGATGGTCATGGTGGGCATGATGGATCAACTGAAGGTGGATACGATTATGAACATACCACCGTTCATTCTGGACATGATGATAGTGGGGTTTATAGTGAAAATCGACACACTACAGTTAATTCTGGACATGATGGGAATGAACATACTACAGTTCACTTTGGTCATGATGGAAGTGGACACGCTACAATTCATTCAGGACATGATGGAAGTGGACACGCTACAATTCATTCAGGGAATGATGGAAGTGGCGATACGACAATTCACACAGGCCACGACGGATCCGGTCATCCGACAGTTCATTCTGGATATGGAGACAGTGGACATACCACCCGCACAGAACATGGCATTAGTGGCCATTCAACAGTCCATTCGGGATCTGAAGGCACCGGGCATTCAACAGTTGCCTCTGGATATGAAGGTGGCTTCACACATGGTGGATCGTCAGACGGGGGGTACACTGGCCATGGGACTCAATCTGGATACGGTGGAAACTCTCATACAATTGTGCACACGCAACACGGAGGAAAGGGGCATTCCACTATTGATCCAGGATTTGGAGGAAGTGCTGCTCACGGCGAATCATCTGGAGGAAAAGGAGAAGGACATACAACCATTCATTCGGGACACGGGGGAATTGGACACTCAACAATACATCCAGTATTCGGAGGTAACGATGCACATGGTGGATCATCGGCTGGCGGATATATTGGACACACAAGTTCTATAGGAAATGCGGAAAGTGGGCATACAATTGTACATCCATCAATTGATATTCACGGAGCATCATCTGATGGAGGTTATGTGAATGGACACACAACCGGTCACTCAGGAATTGATGGTAATACCGCGCATGGTAGTTCATTAGATGGGGGATATACAATTTTATCCGGAGCGGGATATGATGGGTCCTCCGGCGTATCACATTCAACGGGCGGAAAAAACTCTGAATACACAACTATAGATACAGGAGTTATCACAGGAATCACTTCTGGTGTTTATGATGGTCATTCGCCCGCAATTCAATACAGTGGTCAAACCCGATTAACAGTAGCCCCTGGAGTAGATCACACTGCAGGAAGCTCATTAATTTCTTCTGGACAAGGTGATGGATACACATATCCTAATCAAGGTTCCATCGTGTCGGGAGGACTTAATACGGGATCTTATAATGATCGCACTTCCATCACAGGCGCTCAAAGTGGTTTTTCATCTGGCGGCATGTATTACAATAAAATCACTGGATCTCCCGGCAGTTATTCGGGTGGAGTTTCGTCTGGAAGTATCTTGAAGGGTTCAGCGAGTCAAGGTGTCATAGGAAGTGCCGATTCAACTTCGGGAACGGTCTATAGCCATGGTGATGTTTCTGGAACTGTTGTGACTGGTGCTTATGAACAAGGTTCAATTGCATCTGGCGTAGATCAGCCTGGATACTTACAGACATATCCAGGAACTCCTGGTTACGCGTTGAAGAATGGAGTTAAAACCACTTATAAAGATTATAACTCTAAGGGAACTTTTTCTGATAAAATTGGGGGTCAAGGGATTGTTATTACCGGTCCACGGGTACCTGGAGTAGTTTTAACTGGATATTCCGGAGCGCAAACTGACCTGAATGGGCCACCCTCCCTAGGAGTCATTGTTGGCGGCACACAGGGACCTGAAAGTTCGATAGCTGGGTCTGCGGGGGAACACTACAACTTCGGTGGTTCGGGTCCTTCAATTTATAGTGGTACTGCAGGTCTCACTCGTCCCCAATATGCAGGTGTTCCCACTCGCCCAAAACATTTCCCTGGTGGCTCACAGCCATCAAACTTGCCGCAAAACCCAATAATTTCTGTTATTGCCGACAGTGGATACATGACAAACGAATATCACGACAACGGTGGCCGTAGTACTATACGCTACAATAACGGCGAGATAACTCACAAATACACCGAGGATGATGTGAGAGACCACCAATCGAAATTTGGTACTTTACCGAAATTCGATGTTACTAGTTATGAGATGAGTTCCGCTGATTTTACGAAAACAGGGCCAACAAGGACTGGCATTATAACGGCTCAAGTAGGTGGCAGTGCTACTTACGTGTCGGGCACCTCGTCACCCAAACCCTTAATTAAACCACAAAACATTGGTGCAAATGCCTTTAACAGCAACTCTGGTTATTCCGATACATCGAGTAAAACATCAAACAATACTCCCTATCGTGCTTCAACAAGTTTACCTGAAGTAAAGTACACGAGTCCTAGGATGGACTACGAGAACGGTAGAATTGACATATCCAAAACAAACCTAGGATCGTCCACATCAAACAGCGAGCAATCCGCATTCGGCTACACCTACACCAAACCAGCAAATCAATTAAATAGTTTTAGAATTCCCAGTACGACACGAGCTCCGCAATCAGTGATCAAACAGGAAGTTTATTCAACCAGCCATGCACCATTCTTGAATGTTCATGTTTATAATAATCCATCTAGTGTTACTGAGTCCCAAATCGGTTTTACAACTGGCCCTCTAGAAAACTTTAAAACAACAGTTTTTGAAGCTGCAAAAATTCCCATCGCCATATCTACCGTCCAACCTGTCATTGACACCGGATACAAGACGGTCATATCGTCGACCCAATATCCAATTAATGTGAATGGCAACAGCTTTGGTTACAGTAAAAATGCTGTCTACAGAAAAAATTCATTGTCCACAAAAGACAACTCGGCACTTGATATAAATGTTTCTTTCCAACCTCATTTACCGACCCAGAAACAATATGAAACCATTGCACCGGCGGTCGGACTTGAATCGACGGGATACGATAAATCGAGACTACCGACTGCTACTCAATCGGTAACAACTTACCAGCATCGGAAAAATTCTCAGCAGGTAAACAAATTGTTTCTAAATTAATTATGAAAATTTTAGAATATTTGGTTAAAGAATTGTACGTGTCTAACAGGGTAATTACGGATCGACCGGTTTCTCGGACTACTCGGATACGAAGGATTATACGAATTCCACTTACTCGCAAAATACTAGTTTTGGACAAAAACTGGGTTCCGTAACCTCGAGACCAGTTTACCAGCCTCCTATAGTCACTCCGTCACCAGAGGTATATTAAAAGTAACAATTAGCAAAATTGTTCTCAATCACTAAGTCATTCAAAATTTGATGTTTATTTTATTAATTGTAGATTTATTACGTTCCAACGAGCACGATTGCACCGGCGATCGGTGTAACTTACAGACCACCATTCAAAATTGCGACACCACAACCAAGTCCGCGAGTACCCTCAGAAGGATATAATTACGCGAGACCATCGGTAAAATTCGTCAGCACACCATCGCCGACCATAAAATACCAGAATGCGATTATTGTTAAGGATGAGTCAAATACGAAGAATACTGGAGGATCGCCTACAAACGTGGACATCTCGAGAACCGAGGTAGAAAAACTGATTACAAATTACAACCGCGGCAGTACGAAGTTTACTCCAAGTGGCTACGACACTTACGTGAACGCCGAACGCGAGGAAACGACGTTGAACGCGAACCAAAAATCATACTCAAACAATTTGGAAAACTCATACTCATCCAGGGTGATGTCAGCCATCAATAAGACAGCATCCGCTTACGGCCAAATTTACTCAACCACCCCAAGTTACAGATCTCAAACGGAATCTCGTGAATATGACAACAGAGAACAAATTTTAGGTTCAGAAAATTACGGTTATAATAAGAAGAATTCGGACTCGTCATCGAAAATCAATCACGGAGTGTCAATGACCTATCGGCCAATTTCAGAATCATCCACTCCAGGACCATTCGGAAAACTATCTTTCCCTCAAGTGTTTTATGCTCCAACAACCCCAGCCATAACAACATATTCAGGTGGTTACGGCAAAGGATCCTCGACTTTGTCTTACAAAGCTACAAGCCCGAAGCCGTTAAATAAACAGAAAGGTCGGGGCAAAGTAATTGTAAAGTTCAGCGATCTGCACCCTCTTTTATTGGGGAAACTAGGTGCGGAGTGTACCTGCAAAGCTGATCCATTCGCTAGTTTCCGAAGTGGAAAACCACTGCCGATTGAGTCGTCGCGGGGACGAGTTGATTTAAGCAATTACGACGAGTCCGAGATCTACGTGGACCTTGAATCTTCAAAGGAGAATGGTGATTACGATTCTTCAGGATACATCACGAATTTAGAGAAATCCACGAAATCCGATAACGACGGTCGTAAATACGAGACACCGGTGATCGCAGTTTTTGATAGTACAAAGCCATCCTTGAAAAAGCCTTCGTATTCGAATAATTCTCCAGCAGCTTTAAAATCTTCAAGAGGCAGCGTCAGAGCATCAATGCCCCTCAGAGATCCTTCCATTAGCGCTTTTTCCACCAGTGAAGACAACCAGGGTGGTTTCCGCGTTGGGAAAAATCTGGGTGGGTCCAATGGATCAAGTCCTAATGCTCTGGCGTCGAAAGGTGCAAATTTTGACCGTTTTGGACCGGGTGGTCTTCGTGGATCGGACGAAACATTAGAAGGAGCCAGTGACTGCGCCAGGCCCGGTCTCTTCAGACATCCCAATTACTGCAATAAATTTTACGCCTGTCACTGGGACGCATGGAAGAAAAAGTTTACCCTTCACGTGTTTAATTGTCCCGTTCATTTGACCTTTGACAGCGGGGCCAGTGCCTGTAACTGGCCGAGTAAGGGACCCGCTTGTCAAGACGATAATCTTCTTGTCTGAAGTCTTGCACTCTCTCTATCTCTCTCTTGTGATATGTTCGGAAGGAGGAAGGAATTTGAGGAAAAAAAAATATGCAGTTCCACACTTTTTTCTTTTGGCGTCGGAGTTTTATGAAGTCATGGCTCATTCGTTCCGGCGATCGGTTCTCTGGATTCTCATAATAGTTATTTACGGCTGTTTCGTGAAAACCATTATTTAAATCGTCGTAGACCGAATCGAAAGAATGGTATGAGGCTCCAAAATATTGTATAAATATATATAATATACATACAATATATACATATATGGCTTAAGTAACGCGAAAGCGTTGCCACCGTTCAGAGAGAAAGCCGATCAAACTCTTCGATCCAAATCGGTTCGACCACCGATCCGATTGAATGATCATCGCAGTTGAATGTTTATGTATACAATTGCAACCTCCACGTGTTATATATATCCTACGCATAGAAAAGGAAAAAGTCATTTCAAGTTCACGAAAATTTTGCTTCCCCGCTCAAAATATCCAATATATCGTATTTATGTAAATAACTTGCGTCATCCTAGCGTGGTATAATCGTTGTATTTTTTAACAGCAATCTTTTCGAAATTTGTATATACTGTATATCGAAAGAGACAAGAGAATGAAAAATATAATTAACCCTCTTTGATAACGATGTTTTTTTTTTAAAGAAAAAAAAAACAATCCTGGTCGGTCGATTCGATTAATAATTTATTTGTCCCCTCAGTTACTCGTATATGCAAAGAATTTTTATTATTTCAAAAATACCATTCAATTTCACGAACAGAATTGATTATTATTTCATAGTGCCATTTTTTTATAGAGACAAGAAAATGTATTCAACAATTAGGATTAAAATAGATCGAGATTCGTCGATGTAAATCATTGATTTGAAAATAAACAATCTTTGAGTTAATTTAATATAGAGAATTTTATCTATACGTTTTGAATTTTCGATCATTCCACACGGAAAAATATATAAATTCCGACGACTCAATTTTTTTTACTACATCCACAAAGCACCGTACAATATATTCAATAATGAACACGATAAAGGCTAGACTCATGGAGAGACCACAAAAAATGTTGGTTTCCATTTTGATGGTCCAATCTAAAACTTTTTGTCGATCATTTCGGCTCACCGATTTTTAAAGTATCACTAAATGCTTTTTCCGCATTATTTGTAAACTTTTATTGATCGCTATGACTGCCCCAGTTGGAAAATACGTTTAGAAGGATTCAGCGCTGTGAGTACATTTTGAAAGTATAATGGCCGACAAACGACAGTGATTATACCGTTGCCAGACGAGAAAAAGAGCAGAATTGATATTAGCTCCGAAGGATAATAGTTGTCCGAAGAGAGGGACTCAAAAAAAGTCGATGGACCGTTATGGGTATCCCCTCACGAAAGACAACGGTACGCAGGCTTATTATACTTCAAACGATCGTCGCACTTTTCCTTTTATTTCGATTTAACGTCAAGGGAATAAAGCGTCTGGCTATCAGGAACTTTAATTTGAGCCTCTTTTCTTGTTACCCTCCGATAAGTTACGACAAAATGTTATGATAAATTATACACAGTTATTAGGTTGAAAAAATCTTGCATAACAAGTTCAAAATAAGATGTTTTTCGAAATTTCAATTTCACAAACATCATATGAAAGGAATCTCAAAAATTCTGATATACACACTGAACCAAAAAAAACAGTAATTAATTTAATTCTTACAAAGTACTGGAATTACAAAAAAAAAACAATTTCAGGCAGTTTATTGTTTAACACTGAAAAAAATTAAGTGGCAATAAATAAGTCCACCAAAAATGTTAAACTGTTGAACCAAAATGTTGCTCAACTATTAATTCCACGTTTCATTCTCGCCCATTAAATTTTTTTTCGCGACACAATCTACAAAGCTGAGAATTTCGTTAAACTTCGCGTGTATCCCGCGTGATCCATTATACAATAAAAACGAATGAGAAGGAATAAAAAAAATGTTTTAGAACAGTTAAGATAGCGCGAGCCAGTCGTGGCGAGAGAAAAGAAAGTTACGCGCCGTCTCCCATGGGCCATATACTCATATGTACATACATGTATACAGGGTGATTCAGAAGAGACTATAAACCCGGGACTGCCGACAGTCCCCCCCCCCCCCAAACCCCGAACCCGAGTTCGGGACGCGATTTTAAGAATAACTGTATAGGGTTTTTTATGTGCAATCGTTTTTAAATGGCAAGCAATAGAATTTGCGTTTTCTCAGCCAATCCGGAGGTTACTTGCGGCCATGATGGACGACGCTCCAACAGCGTAGAATTAGTAAGCGGAAGTGGATGAAGCAGGCATTGAACGGACCGCAGCAGTGACGTTTGTTTTCGCGCGAAGCTTTTATCCGCAAGAACAACTGTTATATTCCGAGTAACATTATGCGTACCTCACTTTTTGGAGCCTGCAGAGCTATGATATGTATCGAAAAGTCAGTGGCGTTTTTGTTTGGTTAAACGATCCTTGACGCATACTACTGAAACGAAAATGCTATAAGATGAAAATTTCAGCTGTCATCGAATGAAAATCGCAATAAGCGAGATTACCTAAATTGTTCGATTTAATATTTATTTTAATGCATTAAAGATATATTTTTGAGACATGCTAAATAGAATGTAGGTATAATTTTTGGACATTGAAAATACATCAATGTATTATAAAGTTCAGTTTCGTTTTATGAGAAAAAATGCATTTCTGTAAAACTTTATTTAAAAAAAATGATTATGTTAAAAATCATAAAACATGTTTGAATTGAATAT
>JABSMR010078439.1:0-13235 GCA_018902295.1 Dusona sp. PSUC_FEM 10030013 | reverse complement strand
AACGCTTGATATTTCGAGAAAAGGGAGAGAAACACGTTGTTCTTTGATGAAAAGACAACAACGTGTTTCTTTCTCTTTTTTCTCGAAATATAGCGCGTTTCTGTGAAAAGAATGTGTACCTATTTTTCAGTTATTGACTCCCCCACTCGTGCAACTGATAGATCACCTTAATTGTAATGGAATGAACTCTGTCATTTATCCAGTTATCGATCTTGTAGATTGATCAAAATGATGATGTGTTTGGGGAATAATATTACAAGGATATAATTATCTTGTTGAGCAAAGAACGTTCAGCTTTTAAATTTCAACTTCACCAAAATAATATGTAAATTAGGAAATTCTTTTGTGAATTTTCATTCGTAGAAGATGATTCTTTTCGTTCGAGGACCTCGAATTTTTAAAAGTTACACATGTATATACACGAGTGTGAGGCGTTGTGCTTTCCGGTGCAGTTTCCATAATGCACGCCAGAATTCCCTCCAGAGCTTCGCGAGAGCGCCCAAAAGGCTAAACTCGCGTAGTCATTAGCGTTCGCGGAGGATCCGGTGATTACGACTGTCGTGACTACCGTTCTCTCTCTCCCCCCCCTTGCCAGTTTTTTTTTCACTTTATTCATCCCTCTTCCTCTCACTAGCCCTTTTTTCGTTTCCTCCTTTTCTCTCTGTCTCTGCAGTTCGTTTTTTCTCTCTCCTCCTATTTTTTTGGAGTCTTTTTCGCCCACTCTCTTCTAGAGCAAGCAAAATGATCTGGGGCGTTGAAACACGGACTTGTATGTGTCGTGCTGAGCGGGTTGCTATGGACTTTTCCACCATGTAGAAAGAGAGAAAGAGCGAGAGCTTAAAACTCGACTCGAATAAGAGAGTAATTGGCAGTTTAAGGAAACGATGAAAAACAGTCATTGGCAGGCTCGAGTCTCTTTCTATCCTCGTGCAAATGATTACCGGGCCTGCCGGTCATTAAAGTGTGGCCAACAATTGCATCGACTTGTACATTAACTCTTTTGGTAGTCGTTGCGATGCATTTGTTCGCATTACAGCCTCACACCGTCTACAGTCAAGATGACTGATGGGGACAGTTGTTGCGTCGTTCACGCTGCCAAGAATATCCTCTTCTCGCCCTCTGTGCCGTTTTCCCATATCGTTTTAGTTATCCGCCCTTTCCACATCCCTGTACGTATCTCTTCTTTCTCTCCCTCCTCGCTCCATCTTTTTTTCTCGCGTACTTCCTTTCTCCATTTCGGGACGGTGCTCTGCCCACAAAAAGCAAAAAAACTTACGAGAATTTCAACGAATACGTGTGCAGTATTTTTTCCAGACTTGGCACGACTAAAATAAATCACATGATTTTCTTTATTAATTAACCTCAATTCGTTTATTATTCATTTGACCTAATTATCGTAAATTAGTCAAATTCTTGCAGTCTTTTATAAATTACAAATGATTAATTATGCTCAATTATCCTGTCCACATACAGAGATGAAAAAAAAAAACTTAATTCAATTGAAATAGAAAACAAATACATCGATTCACCCAAAATTAAAAAATCTCACTTTTCGTCAATCAATAATTTGGCAATAATGTCGGAAAATAAATCCTATCAAGCATACAGTTTCTTATGCACAAAAAATACAATAAATATCTTGTTTTGTTATGATTTCATAAAGACGTCGATAAGTAATACTTGTTCAAACATTTCTATGCACAGATCTCAATTTATCTGTGTTGGGATATTTTGCTCGAGTTTCTTTTTCCTTCGGCTGCATCTCTTCTTCATCGTCGTACCCCAACTTATTTCTCTTTTACCTGTTTCGTGTACCAGTATAATTCCAACGATCTCCCGAGCATTCTATTTTCTTTTGCCGTAAAATATATATAGACGTATAGAGTATGTATTTGCGAGTATATGCTCCCGTTTGTGCGTATAGTTAACCTTTTTTGCATGAGCTGCGAAAGAGGAAGGCCGGGATAGAAAGAGTGCGAGGTGAAGTGTAAGGAGAGCTTACACCACATTTCTTGTATACCACTCTTCTATATAATACAACTCTCGAGAGCATTTGCTCTCTCGTAGAGTTCGTTAGAACGTAATTATGCATCGATGCTAGTTCTGGCTTTTCTCTCGTTTACTGGCTCGAGCTATATTCATGTATGTGATATTATATGGTACGCCTATCTAGTAATGGGTCGGTACATGGACGTTGGGCACGCAGGTGCGTGCGCCTCGACCCTGGAGGCGCCTTGACTCCGGCTCAATGCATCTTCGTTCTCCAGCACTCTCTTTTTCTTGCACCGCTCTTAAACTATTATTATTATTTTTCATCTTGTTTCAAGTTTATCCGTACATCTCGTCCTCTCCAACGGATTAAAATATCGCCGTGTTCACGTGCTCTAATAACGTACAAAAAGACGTTGAAAAAAGGTACATATTCCCTCATTTTCACTCGACTTCGCGTCTTATCAATTTTCTCTGATTTAGCGACTTTAAAATGAAACAAGAAAAATGAGTGAAACGTCGCTGAGGCATCCGTCGAACATATCTATCCGTTTTGAAGTTTGCAAGATTTTCAGTTTGATTTCAATTAATGGGAATGATGAATTTTTAGAAACTGACAAATAATATAAATCGATCTTTCGATATACCGTTTTTACGAAGAAATAAAGATAAAAACAACGAAAAAACATACGAAGGCGAAGAATACTTCAGCTGCACCATATTATCCTCGTACATTATATTTTCCTGTAAATCGCGACCGAGCTAAACGCCCAATTAACTACCGGATGTGGGTCCATAGAAAACGCCTATAAATCTATAATCATTCGAACGCGTCTATCTATAAGTATATATATTGTGATTGACTTGAAATTCTCGTCCGGGTGTAACAAGTAAACCAGTTTTTAACTTTTATACGTATCTGTAGCGTGCTTCAGCTCTCTCGATCGTTTCGTATGAAAATCTATCGCTCGAACGTGCGATCTGTTTCTCATTATAATTATCGTCATCATCATTATCCCCGACGCACATATGTTCGATGTTATTGACGCCATAGGTATATGTTTATGTACATTACCCCACTATACGTTACGGACTTATTATCACTCTGAAGTCCTGACTTAAAAAAACGTTAGTCCCCAACCCTGGGCCCTTTATGACCTTGTTTCAAGAGCTTTCATTCGGGAACTTCGACTTCTAACCTGTTAACTCAACGTATAAGCGCACTGAGTGCATTCCATTCACAAATATGTGCGTTATACATAATTTTATTCGATATTTTTGAAAACTGTCGGATTTTACGAAATTTTGCGGGTAATTTAGAGTGAAACTTGATTTTTTTCGGAGGAATCACAGTTAATTCCGATTTGTCGAGTTTTAATAAAAAGATACGGACTGCGGTAACATTTTTTTTAACTTCGAACTCCCATCTGCTTATTTATTTTTATGAAGAAAAACAAAAAAAAATTGACAAGAGGAGTCAGGATTCCGAAATGTAAAGTTGGCGCGAAAAGCCAGACACATAACAGGTGAGACGATAATCTCTTGAAGCAGTTGAGTTCTTCGATTCAATTATGGAAGAAAAAAAAATGAGATGACCTTGGAGAGCCCGAGGTGCATCCAGCTGGAAAAACATAATTGCCGTCACTCGATGGCTCCTTTCGATGCAACTTTCGTTAAGCATATTTGCCCTTGAACTTTATATAGTTTCGAAGATACTTAAGGTGCTACGAGTTATTGCCCACCCTGTAGATGAGGATTATAGGCAGGCGCGGTTATACCCTACTTCCTTCCCGTACCGATTAAAATCATGCTACTCGATAGGTTAATTATAGTTCGAAGAAGGGCAAAAACTTCTTGCTCGAGAGATAAAGGGAGAGAGAAAATATGTACACGCAGAGGTCCGATTCATCGAGTCTCTCGTTGCCGAGGAGCATTCTCTGTTGCTATATTCAATTGCCATTGCCACTGAAGCGGAGAAGTTGAAGTTCAAACTCTCCTCTATATATCTATCGGAAGCTAGACTCGCTATTTCTCCTTCACTTTTCTTTCCTTTCTTGCATCCTACGCGACTAAGAATAAATGTGTTTATATGTACTCGCGTACGTATATCGAGTTGGAAAAGTGTTGGATTGACCATTCTATTGGAAACTAGCGCACTCACAGGATCGATGACTTTGCATCAGGAAAGTCGTATCCAACCTATGATTTTAAACGGGGATAGCGCCATTTTGAGCCTAAATCATCGATATAGTTATTTCGTATGTATATAGGATGCAACGCGAGGAGGAGTTTAACGGCTTCGTTGTTTTTGTTGAATTTTATCTGGAGATCCGCAGCAACCGCAGAGTTCAGTAGCAGTAGCTATAGGGGCCTACCACACCCGCGGATGAGTCTTGTGCTTTTCTCTTCAATCTTTTCTTCTCCCTCTCTCTCTTTTTTCTATCTCCCTTTCTCGCCACTACGAGGGCAAAAAATGCGAAAACGAGAATCCGCGTGCGGCTGTGCGTTGCGGCTTCCGTTACACTCGGTCTCTCCGTCTCTCTCTCTCTCTCTCTGCTATACCAAACCCAAACGACTATAACCCATGACGAAGAGGATGATGAAGAAAACGACGAAGAGAAGAAGGAGAGTACGGATGAATCCGCGCGCGCGACTGCATCTTCTCTATCCTCTCCTTTCTCCCTCTCTCTCGCTCTTTCTCTCTTATCCTTTTTCTTCCTCTTTGTCTCTTTTCTTGGACGATGAGTGTTGTACCGCATGAACCGGTTTACACAATCCAGAGTCCATGCAGCAGCTCTCCAACACTCACTCGCCCTCCCTTTACTTGCTCGATCTCCCTCGGTCCTATGGAAAAATATGACTGATGGATATTCTCCTTCTTTTTTCGTCCTTTTTTTTACCGATTCACCGCGAGACTGTATACGCCCGAGCTCTCTAGAGACTTCAACTCACCTCTATGAGGTATTAAAAAAGATTCTGGTCGCGAGGCTTTTCTATTGCTTCGTTTTTCATGTCGTTTTGTTTCATCCAACGAGGATGTAATAATCGATGACTCATTTTTTACAAATCGTAGAAAATACATTACTATGGATCCTCGAAAATTGGTATTCGACGGAACATAATTTTAGCATATATTTAGACAATCACGATTTGGCAAAACATTTCGCGGTCTACGAGTGGAAGCTAATCGTACTCTCAGCAGCCCTGTTGGTTACATTTTTATTCACGTTTTTGTCGAAATATTTTTTCTCATTGTCTTCATCTTTGAAAATTATACAACGGACCAAAAACATGTTGAAGAATTAGAAGGAAAAAAATCAAAACTTCGATAAAAATAGTTTTTTCAAAATTGTCAGTAAACTTGCTCCGCATTGTAAAATTTACCCAATTTTTTTTTATTCTCTTTTTTACACCCGCGATATAGAATTTCAATGGTCAATTTCACAAACATCGAAATTAACAATCGCGCGAAGATCCAAGATTCGAATGTTGCCCCTCTACGAGTGTGAAACCAGTTTCGTAAAAAATCGCACGTCCTGCTAAAGTTGCTCCCGTATGCCTGGCATAGTCATTTGAACATGGGGTGAAAAAGAAAAAAATGTTGAAAAATAAAGTGGTAAAAAACGTGTACGCGAACATGAGAAGGAGGCCTTCTTCTCTCGTCCTCACTACTCTGTACGTAATTACGTGCATCGATTTCCGTTCTCGCCCGAGGAGCATAAGCAAAAGAAAAATTGCTTGCGGTGTGTTGAATCCAGCGAGGCCCTTATACCAAGCTTTCCCGGTTATATAGTCGAGAGATCAGTGATATGTATCACATTCATAGGTATCAAGAGATAATCCGCAGCATTTCTCAAATACGCCATTTTTTTCCAACTCAAATTTTCATTCAAATTCAGATTTCCGAGACATTCTTCAAAACTTTTTTATTCCCCTACGATTATTATGCCAAACCCACAAATAGCCCATCAAAAATATCGATCGATTTTTTAGATAAAAAATTTGCTTTGCAAAAAAAAGAACAAGTTTCCAGAAAACTTTCAAGTCCATTTGATGTTCAAATATATTTTCAAAATTACGGTGGGATAATTCGTTTTTCCGATATTTAACATTAAAAAATTGAATAATTATTCGAACCTGTCAAGTTTCAGAAACTAAGACAAAATATATACCGCCACATATTTCATATTTTTTGTTTTTATTTGAATGAGGTCTAGATCTCATTGTCAAAATTAGCGCATTTACCGTGCGGAAGTCCGATACAGTTAAAAAAAAACTCTCGTGCGTGATGGACCCGAAGGAAAAATAAAAAGAAAATAGATGTAACAAACCACAGGATACAAGCATTCCAACGAAAGGATAGAAAGGGAGTGTGAGGGGTGAGGGAAGGAGGAAGATGAGGAGATAGAGCGAGAATGTTATTGCATGCACATGCGTAAATGTATAAGGATAGAGAAAAGTTCTATGGTTGGCAAGGACGAAGCGAGCAAGTTCGCAACCTTGCGTGGAATTCTCCACTTTACTCGGCATGCTTTTCTTGCGAAGAAGAGGAGGAAGGGAAAGGGGTAAAAGAGAGGAGAAAAAAGGCACATCGAGCAAGTAGGATACACAGAGAGATAGAAAGGACTCGTGAGAGGAGAAAACTTTGATAAAATGTGGGCTCAAAATCCCCCCAAAAAATATATACAAGTAACAAATGCAAAGAATTGATAAATAAATAAATCATTTAGTTGCATTACAACTGTGCCAAATTCTATACTCAGTGGATTGTAAGAATGATCAATTTTTGGTGCAATTATAAATAGCGATTGGGCACACCCATTTATTTTCGTTATTTCTCATTTATTATCCTTCTTTATCATTGGCAATAACTGTAGTCGGTTAATTTTCCACAACTGTACTTTTACTCGTTAATGTTGAAAAAATTCTGGAGCACATTGGCCTTAGCATAAATCCATCATTGGAAGATGGATATTGCAGGAGGACGAACGGCTAAAGTAGTTTGTTGCATCCTGTATTGCATAGCACCAGATCAACCACTCAAGACCTCGGTACATAAACACGAGTAAATCTAATACAGAAATGCATCTATACATATCTCAATATAATATATAGATGTATACATATTTGTGTGTTCAGCATGTAAAATACATTCTTTTGTATATACATCAATATGTAGCGAGTACATAATATGCGCCACATAAGATGCAGTTTGCCGGTTAAGGATCAGCGAGCAACAGCACTGGCCCTGCTACGTATAAAATGTACGAGCAATTCAATTTAAATTCGATTCAATATTATTTTCATTGTTTTTTTTTTCCTTACCAAAGTTCTCCATTTTAATGCTTTCTTTAAGAAATACTTTTTGCATCGTCCCATTAAATCTCGTAATGTCAACGTTCACTCAAGTCTGAGTAAGTCTCATTTTTCATTAGGACAAAGAGTATTTGAGATTTTGAAAAACATCGAACAAAATAATGTGTATATTTAGCCATGAAGGGAAATTTCGAACAAACGATTATACGACTTTTCAAGTTTACGAAGAGAAATTCTCAACGTCGATATAACGTCCCAGGCCATTGTAAATTAAAAGTAAAATTGTTTAGAACCAAATAAGCTCCGTGTAAAAAAGTGCTGAATGTTTGAATGAGATCGATTGCAAGATTACTTTTCGACAAATTTTTTATTTACAGCAAAATATTTGATAAATATCATAAAGAGTGTAATAAAATGAGCAAAAGAAAATCCAATCTGCTAATAGAATTATTAATGAAATATAAATTTTCGACTTTGAAAAAGTTGAAGAGAAAATAAATATTTGCGTAAAATGAAGCTTTCTACTTTCGAAACAAATCGTTGACATTTCTTGTGGAGCAGCCCATATAATATGAAAGTCTATATATATTTACGTATATACGCAGTAGATCAACACTACCCAATGCACTCCTGGAGCCGCGTGGCCACCGCCTCTCGCCACTTTGCCTCTATACCTGCTCCTAGATAATGTGTACTGTGGGGGTAATGATGCTCCGGTCTACCCTCCTGCCCTTCCCATCCGCGCTTGCTCTCCTCCCTTCATCTCTTCATCTCGTCTCCTCCTTATTCTCACCCTCTCGGGATTAGCGAGCATCTTGTGGCTCATTCTCTGCATATACACAGCATTTCCCTATAAAACACAGTGTGCAACTCTCCCGAGACGAAGCGAGCACCAGTACGATATATGTTTTAATAGCTACGTCTGTACGTCGTAAAACGATGAGCGAGAAAAAGAGGGATAGCGACTTTTTTTCGATTTACATTTTCAAATTTTTCTTCTCTACAATGTTGCACTAGTGATCATTTTCATTCAGATTTTTTATGAACTACATGATTTCTTTTTG
Organism: Dusona sp. PSUC_FEM 10030013; assembly: GCA_018902295.1. Taxonomy (NCBI): domain Eukaryota; kingdom Metazoa; phylum Arthropoda; class Insecta; order Hymenoptera; family Ichneumonidae; genus Dusona; species Dusona sp. PSUC_FEM 10030013. The sequence goes on along the minus strand of JABSMR010078439.1, from coordinate 4,866 downwards.
TTTCTGTTTTGCCCAATTTTTTTATCGTTTTTCATTAATCATCGAGATTTATTTATACAAATTTGAAGATTCATTTTTTCCCCTCTTTGTATAAATAACAACAATTCATTTACCATTACGATATTAAACTAACAATAATTTTTTTTCTCGTTGACACTTTTATCATTTCCGCGATTTATTTTTGTTACATTTTAGGAGAATTTTATTATTATTCTTCCTTACTTATCGCGGCTAATTTGTTTGAATTCAAAGTAAATACTTGGTTTTTTTTTCACATTTCGGTAAACACCTATAATTTAGTTGCTTCTCAATTTTATTTTGTACACGATGAATCTTACGATTTTTCCTGCAAAACCACAATTTTCAATTCATCCAGAGGTAGGAGAAATACACGTCGTCCATTCCAATAGTTGAAGTTGAACACGTTACAAATTTAAGCGGCTCCGAGTACTCTAATTACGATTTTTTTCTAATTCATTTTTCCATTTCTCGTATACGTATGCTCAGAAAATTAATCTGCAAATACAAAGTATTTAATGACTCCACTTAACCGTATTTCCTGTGGGTTTTCGCTATTTTATTTATTTATATAGTTTCCGTTGGATAAATGGTGTACCGAGTAAAACACCCCGCTAGTTGATCGTTTTCGTATCTGTGTCGTTGGCGTTGATAATAATTTACAACTTGCCCATTCCACATACTTTTTTTCCCTTCAAGACCTTTTTCCAAATCTCGAAAGTTTGCTCGTGTTTCGTAAAATGGTCTGCAATTTTTTAATACGTATCATATATACGTTGACACAAGCATCCTCTTATTATCTTTACAAAATAAATAGACCACAACTTGAATTCAGCATCATTCTCTGAGTTTCCATCGGTTAGAATTTTTTTTTTTTTATTAAACTTAAAAATCTTGAAAAAGATAATTCCGTATTTACATCAACTCGAATACCAACGTTTATTTGTGAAAAACGTAATTAATTAGCGGAAAAACAATGTTTAATAATTTTTTATTCAAACATGGGGTTTGCTGCACTTCAGGCTTGCATTTTCGGGTTAATATATTTAAAAAGACACAGGAAAGTACGTATTATATGTAATACAATTTCGTACGGTCGCGCGAACAAGGACGTACGTCGACAGGAGAATCCGATAGGAGAAAATGGGTGGAGCTACGTTCTTGTATGATGTGAGGTCGTAGACAAGATCGTTCAGTGAGTTTGCAACTTCTCTTGCATTTGTAACGGAGATCGTCCATTCTGTATAAATCTATTGGTTGTTTTGCGTGGATTAGCGATCATTTACAACGTACTCAGAGACCGGCGGACATTTTCTTTAATCTTGATCCACATTTGTTGTCGTTGGCGATTTTTAATGGATTTTTCGAAATAATATTTATCAGCTTTACGTTATTTGTTTGTTGATGAAATTAATTAAGTTAACATTGAAATGACTGATGTTTGCTAACCGATCCGATATAATTTAACGAAAAAATATCTTTTTTTCGTGTTATAATTGTCGAAAACTTGAGAAGAATTTTAGCCGCGAAAATAACAAATATATGGAGCATCTTTTCAATGCTACTCATCACATAACCCTTATGGAATATATACCGTTAACACCCAATGTATGAAAGATGGAGATAAACTGACCGTCGAAACACAATAGGAAAGCTTTTATCGAGACAAAGTGTTCCTCGATAGGCGTATGTACATCTCAGAGCACAATGATCTTTGGTATGCATTTCACGTCCGTATAGCGCTCGGGTATTTCTTTTCCTATCACTACGATGCGATCCGGCAGATAATTTTCGATGAATCTAGTTGATAAAATAAAACCTCGTGAAAGCTTCGACCTAAACCATCACTGACGAGACTTGGAAGTCGTCCAGAACGAAAAGAATACTGGCGGACTGCGGGCATTCTGTTTCTTATCATAAATACGAACGTATTTTTAATAGCGCGTAAATCCAAGTAGATCCATATCATTTTTATTCAGATAATTGACATTAAACTTTAATAATCTAAACCTAAAATTTATTCATTATTAAACCATTTGGATTTGCTGCCATTCTTTTTCAATCTTTATGCTGCGAATCTTTTGTTAAAAAATTAGCGCATTATGCAAATGTAACTATATCGATTTTTTCCCTCCGTTCATTGTATCGATTGAACTTTATAACGAACGTAAAAAAGTTTAAGTCAAAATAAAGCGATAAATGTATATTTTGGTTAAGTGATCTTTGAATTTTTGTTTATTACGTTATTTACGAAATTTTTTCGTCAATGCTGGTGCTTCTCCTCGATATAATTGTTGATTGACATTTAATCGTTTGTAGCACGTCATTCAAACGGAAAAAAGTAGCGATCGATAAAGCTGCTTCTACAAAATGAGGAATTAGGCTCTTTTTTTAATAGAGAAATAAAACGTTGTCGATTTTAAAATTTGAGGAATTTGTTATGTTGCGAGAAAAGAAAATCGAGGCTGGATGAAATTTCGTTTATCCATTTTTGCCTCAGTTTAATACGAATATAATTCATTCATCGGTGTAAAACGCATCGCGTTCTCCAGTCACTTCCCTCGAGAAAATCATGTTCTCGGAACAAAATAAAAACAACCATGAGCCATGAACGCCTTATCAATTATCCTGATAATAATAATTAATACGAAAGACGCTAGAGAATTTCTATCATGATCTTGGATCATCACGCAGGATGTGAGGCTCGTTGACCGTCTATTTATTAATGACATAACTGCTGCTGCATCGATACCCGATAATTATTCGCCAAGAAAATTGACTTATGATTAAGATCTGGTAGACCTACGAGAACATCGCTCGTACCTTCGACGTTAATCAATGCATACGTCCTGTAACTTTCAATCCTTCTTGCTCTGAAAACACAGGCAAAAAAACTATACGACAAAAATATTTGCGCGATTGAAGTTATTCCGCCAGTCCCGATGCCCTTTTCATCCTTAGCGTTCCATCTCTTCTTTCTCCACAGCGAGTCAGTATAATTTATCGAAGTTTACAAAATTCCAAAGAAATTTTGCAATTTTTCAAATTATTTTGTTCAAATATTAATTAACCGTATTGATAATTAATAGTTAGAATTTTCCGAAAAATGACGATAAATTTTTTTTCCCTTTTACATCAATTAATAGACGCGAGTAATAATGATTTTCAGCCGGTGGAGTTTGAAATTTTCCCATAGAACTTCGTTGTTTTTTTCTTTTCACAAAAAAAAAACCGAATATACAATTTTCGTATTTTTCCGCTTCTATTCGCATTAAAGGCATTACTCTCGTTGTATAACATTCATGTACGTATAGGTGTGAAGGCAATTCTATAATTTCATTTTCAAAATCAATTGACATCGTACAACAACAATTTCTACAGTATTTTAAAATCGAACAGTAAACGCCGCTATCTCCACATCGTCGGTACGAAATTATACAAAAGAGAATTACTACACAAAAACAATACTATTTACGCAAAAACAATGTGTGTTGATAATTGCGCGAAACCCATAATGCGATTTTTGCGTTATGAGATTTTCGACGACAATCCATTCACCTTGCAAAAACGTCGACTTCCGCCAGCGTTTTGTCATTAAATATAACATTTTTGAAATTATGAAACTGGGAAAAAAATGTTATCGTCATTTTTCAGAAAAGCCCGTCTCTAAATATTTACCACAATATAAAAATTAAGTTCTTCCTCAGAAAGGATAGAAGTAAAAAAATAATAATTTGTTTCTAACCAAGAACTGAGAACCTAAAATTCAAGCAGAGCAAAAAAAGTCTGAGAGTGAGAGAGGGTTTTGTACATTGATAAAAACAGAAATATATATTTATTTTTTATATAAATGTAGATATGCGTGTATGAGATGGAACATACGCAACAAGAATAATTTTTTTCATAATATACTGCTGGTTCGTTTTCCCCTCCGCATATCGTTTTTTTTTGTTTCTCGAAATTTTTCGCTGCCATCTCGCTCTTGAAGCGGATAGAAGGGTGAACGACGTTTCTCCATCCAGGCTCCCGAACTCATGGGGATTCAGAAAATTTCGGTCGTTAAAAACTCTGCGGAGTCCACTGCTCCTCTTCAATATTCTCCCATGCCGTTTTATCTTTATCTTTGGCTATCGAACAGGAATTTATATTTGGTACCGGTATATATGTTTATATACGAGGGATTTAAGGCCCAAAGGGGTGCCCGAAATCTCAACCAATGGACGCGAAGTCAAACCCGTACCTGCGGAACTCGAGCGCATTTTAATAAGCTCGATTTTCATTGAAACCGAATTCAAATTTTCTTCAATTTAATTTGAAAATCATTTTATTCTTATTTCTCGAAAATCATATTAAATTTCTTCAGATTTTCAAAGATGAATATAATTCCAATTACATGTTATAATTAATCAAGATTTTTTTCTCACGCACTGTAAAAACAATCAGACAATCAGAGAAAAACTGTCAGAAAGTGATAAACAGTTTGTCAGCCAATTAAAAGATAGAGTAATCGTAATTTTTTTTACGTACTTCAGTTCATGAAATTTACATTATAATTTTTTGTTTACAACAAACTTCACGATTTTCGTATTTATCGGCAAACTTCGCGATTTTCGTATTAATTGGAAAATTGAGCTCCTCGGAAAAAAATGGTTGAGAAAAAAAATATTATCGAAGTGAATATTTTTTTGTTATTTGCATTAGAAATCCCTATATGTGTAATGTAAATATAGGGTTTGAAAGTTTCGGCTGTAGATACGTCGTGCCAATCCACCCGTTCATTCGTCCGTCTGTATTGATGTTCCTCTTTTCTCCCCCACACGTATACATTTATATATATATATATATGTG
>JABSMR010078329.1:0-13235 GCA_018902295.1 Dusona sp. PSUC_FEM 10030013 | reverse complement strand
GACTTTTCTTTTATATAATTATATTCAGCCTTCGCTAGACGAGAAATTTACAATATATATAAATGTTCTCTGCGTCCTACCTCTGTCTCTCTCTCTCTCTCTCTCTCTCTCTCTCTCTCGCATTTGTTTGCTACTATACTCACCTCAACCTTAAGATAAACGTCAGTTATATATTATTCAAGATGAAGTGAGAGAAATAACTGGAAAAGGCTTGTTTCGTCTAATAAATGTACCACGGAGGATGTGTTGCATATGCTTTGATAGAGACATGCAAAAATAAAGTTCACCAGCGTTAAACGTGAGCTGCGCGGAATGTGAAGATGATGAAGTTCTTCTCACGCGTTGGTTCTGTAAACTGTACACACAAGCGGCAAAAATCCTTAGGGTATTATATGGATAATGGTGTGTTATGTTTGATAATCGAGCCAGTTAGCGCGCACCACTTCCTTGCGGGAATCAACAGCTTAGGCTGTTCAGAATATATCACGTGAGCCTTTCTCGAGAGGATCATCGTGCAAATGGCCCTTGAATCCTTGATCCAGAGGCTGGGACTCGAGCAGAGCATGGGAAAAGTTGAGTTGGAATTCAGAGAGCAGAATTATTAAGAAATAGTTTAGTCTCCGAAGCAAGAATGGCCCCAAAAACAAAATTATTGAAAAAATTAAGGGTCCCGATTTTATTGTAATTGTACACTGAAAAAATGAATCAAATGAGTCAACTAAATGGCTTCGTGAAATACGTCGAATATAATATCCAGTTATACCAGTTGTTTATTTTATTAGATGAAATCTATCTTGCATTTATTCAACAAAATCGAAGGCCACAAAATTTATTTAGTTCTTTCAATACAAATATTTTTTCAGGGTAATAAAATAAATGTTTCGTAAAAATGAACGGTTTTTTGAAGTAACGAAATATTACATTCGACGGGTTTTACGAAACTTTGGTAAATTCAACTAAACTCTACTCGGTGTATACATACAAATGTTTTCAGTTTCCTTGTCAAAACCGAAAGTCTTCTAAAAATTGTATGGGCATTAAATGTCGATAAAGGGCAAAGAGTTAAATATTAATAAACACATATGACACGTTGTTATGAACATTCATTTGGTTAATATGAATATTTAGTTTGCAGAGCATTTTAAATTTCATTACCGCAATATTGATGTATTGCAGTTTGTTAACGCCAATTTTCAAAATCGTTAAAGACTTATTCTAAGAGGCCTTTGAGATTTGCGTAGGTCATGTAACGAGTATAGGTGTGTAAGAATATTGTAACGAGGTGAGGAAGACGAAGTTACTATCTATTCCTTTGAGGATAACGAATTTACGACTCAAGAGATTTTATGCCACGACCATATACATATATATAGTGTAAGTTATACCATACAATATCAGCTTTGCTGATAATAATGAGCGGTTCAGTAGATTTTTAATCCCCTATAAATTATACAAACAAGACGTTTATCATAAAGTCGTTGAATTCTCGATTTTCTCAGCATCAGAATGCAATAAACGATGAACCCTGATCGTGTATTCTCTTGATTGTTTATATCGACTATTTGTCAACGTGTATAAAGTCTTTGTTCATAAGGAAGCATATTGTATTACTCAGCGAAACAACTATTTTTTTGTTGTCCAATTCATGTGACATCTCGAGGAAGCAGGCGATCGTGTTATTCGCAAATCTCCGGCGGTAATTTGAATTATGGAAATGAGAAGATTTGTCCAATCTCTTCAATTAATCGTTCTACGGTTCTTTGCGTGTCCACGTATAGGCCATTGAATTAAATATAAAAAATTCTTCACTTTCAACGTAATCTCGCGTGCATTCTCGCGAATCTTAACACGACAAAGTCTCTGCAAATTTTCTCGGTTCTCCGTACATGTCTGTTCGTGTTGCACCTTGTACGAATGGTATGTAAAGATTATTTTTATACGCATGCATAATTTCTGATCAATAAAAATTACAGGTTCAGTTCGTAAAAATGACCATTTTTTTGTTGTTGAGAATTTCCTGAAACGGGGACATATTTACTTGATGATTTTCATCTGTTTCGAACATTTGTAGCGAGTGAAGATTGTTGATGCTCAAACTATCTTTTTATTTATATGGAGCTTTTCGTTATGATCAAGTTTGTATTTGATCGTCGAAAAACATATATCACGACTGGACATTAATTTCTTTAATTGCTATTGTACTCTCTGTAAATACGACTGATGCTTGGTTCATTTTTTGTCGTCTCCCCACTACATCAAATCTGCAAAGTTGATTTAAGTGATAAGAGAAAATCAATTTCTCAAGTGCTCGAAAAAAAACTTTTTAATTCCGGTCGACGTAATACTGTCAAAAAATTCTCTACCATGAGATGTGGAACTGAGGTTGAAAACTCAATTTACTATTGTTCACTTTTACGTATCGGATATATATGGGGCATCCCATATAAAAAATAACAAATTACTGCAGATTATTCTATAAAATAATAAAAACGTCATGCATGTTTCGCAAAGCCAATGACGTTTATGTACGTTTAATTATTCATTGGATTTAAATAATTCATCTATAATAGTTAGTTTCAAGTGAAATTTTCTTTTTCCTCATAAAAATCCTCATTAAAAAAGCAATTGGAAAGCAAAAGTGAATGTTTCGCCTTTACAAAAAAATAATTCTTCCTGAATGATGAAGAAAATCGTAATTCCAATTCTACGGTAAAATTGCTGACGGAAAAGAATTACTTTGTCAAACGTTAAATGCCCCATATAGATCTATTGGTTTCGAAGGGTATATTTCCATGTGTTCACAGTTTCTATTCACAAAAAGGTGGGGTTGTGACTCCAACCCGACCCGGGGCAATCCTGTCGGTACAGTGATACGAAATGGTTGGAACCAATACTAGGGCCTATAGTTAGTATGCAGAGCTAAAAATTTCACTGGTACGACAGTTCATGTACCCGGATAAAAATTGAGTATTCGTAAATAGACATGGAATTTTTCAGGACAAAAAAAGATTGTTTCTATTGCCAACAAAATTGATATGCAGGCAGTATTTTTGTGTAGCAACTTCACATGCAAGTAGAGACAGAATGCCACGGAGGCCTCAATTATAGATGGTACCGCGAGTAAATCTACAAAAAATTAACTCAAAACGACCTTCGTAGGAATTTATCCGTACTAAATTTGAATCCAATAATTTTGAATTCGGCATTAAAAAATTCTGAAAATTTGATTTTCAATTAAGAGAAAATGGTAAAAATGATGGGAGCCTCGCTGAATAAAAAATTTGTGATGTTTTTTACAATGTGCTGAATGCTTAAGGTACACGCTGGGTTACTCGTGCCCAGCGCCTTCGTCTTCTAGCGCTGTGAGGAACATTTCGTCTTTCCTTTACCTGACGAGTGCCAACGTGACTTGGTAAGTACTTGTATGCAAAGCTATACATGGGCTATGTATTAGACTCGAAAGGAATAATAATCCATAGACGCGTGAAAGAAACTTTGCACGCGCCAAGATTCCGTTAGAAATCTTTCCCAGCTATATGCTGGACCTATGTACGTATTTCTATGTATATAAACGACGGGGAAGACTAGACTGAGGCGGCGTCCATCCTCCTACGCGCAATTGATGGTACAGCTCGCGCGCGAAGTGCAAAATGACGGGCGCTCGATTATTCATCTCTCGTACTATTGTATCGTGAAGGCAACAATTTCAACGAAATAAAATGAAGTTTAAAAAATATGAAAAATTCAGCGAGTTTGATTCCTTATTCTAATTCCATGCTATAAAACTTCCCAGTGTTACGATCTAACAAAATAATATTGTTCAATCTTTTCATAGATTTAGACCGTGCATATCTGATCAAAATATTAACGGAAGAACCAAACTTTGATACTTATTACTGTTCAAATTTGGGAAATTTTAATTAGGGTCCAGTTGTATTCAAAATAATATTTCAGTTCAAAAACCTGAATTTTCCACACGTTTGTTTAATATTTAATTTGGTAGTGGATTAAAAAATCCAGTTCCCGCAGATTTTAATCTAATAATTTGATTTCTTGTTTTAACAAGAAATTACCGTTGGAAATTGTTAGCTTTTACATGGCGCTTAAGTACAGGTACGATCGGTTCTGTCGGCGTTGATTCGTACTTTGTAATGCTATAATACAACGTATTATTCACGCATGTACGTATAACGGTAACGCTTGTGTCCCAGCAAAGGGTCGACATGTATATATGCCATATATATAAATACTTCTTGGAAGAGGATCCATAAGACCGATCCTCTCGTCCGGTTCTTGTCACTCACCCCAGCATGTGAGCGAGCAAAAGTTAACGTACAACGCCAATCAAACCAGGATAGCTTACAGGCAGAGATGAGCCTTTCTCCTCTTTTTTCTTTTCATTCTCGTTAGTCGATGATGAACGAGGCGATACAAAGCTTAATTAGACGATCGTGGTCTCCGTCGATTGCAGCGTGAAATTAGCAAGCTAAGCCAACTATTTATATACATACAGGGTGTTTCAGAATCCTTGGCACAGTTAATGTCTACAATTTTGGAAATTAATATAATTTTCAAAAAATAATTGGTTGTTTAATTTTAATGTGTTTGGAAAATATTTGTGAGATTCCGAAAAGATCATTTTTTGCTGTTCAATAAGAAATCTGCAAACCAAATGAAAAGGAAATTTTAAAGCAAATAGGGAAAGAATAGAATAATTTTAAAAGAATAGAAAAGTAACTTATCGAACGCTGATAAAATGAATGGTACTTATCAATGATAAAATAAAAAACGACCACACATCTGTTTCTGAAACTTTTGAAAGTGACTTTGTATTTTCAAATATTTACACGTTGTATTCGACAAGTTCGTAGTGGAACATCGTCCGTCGATGACAACGTGAGACCAGCAAATCTTTTGTGGTTATATATTCTTTCATAACTCTCAAATAACTCGTTCAGGACCTTATTCCCTCAGATCTCCATTTAACAAAGATCCATCTAATTGATATTACGGTAATAAATGAATGAATATACTGAAGCGCATGTAAACGAAATAAATAACGCGTTTTCGCGAGTGGTCGGCTTGAAGTTTAAGGCTATCCAAAAAGAGCCCATCTTCTTATAGAGATACGCGATGACTTTTGACTTTTAATTTTTGTTTTTAATACTCGGCGGCAAGACTCTGTCGCGTCTACATCTAGAGTTTTAGCTGTTGGAGACATATGTAGTTCTCGTTTATTTTTTTTTTAGATTGGAATAAGCTTGATCGTTTCTCAATAGTTTGAAATTCCTTTAAATGAAGTCTCATATCCACGGATGCAGTAAATAAACTTTTATTGTCTATACTCAATTGCAAGAAATACGAAAACAAAAGTTAGCCGACTCCTGGACTGAAAGGTTTCCTCGAAAACTATCATGATAGCTGGAAAGTTCCACAAACGTTCGATTCATCGAGATGCAATGTTCATACAGAGCTGCATACATCGACGACCGTGTTCCATTTGCAAGAATGCGGAAAGTAGGAAGACTTCTCGTTGTGGGTGAAAAACTGTTAAGGTCATACACGAAGAACGAAGGAAAATAGAAACAGCTGAATTAGTTAGTGAGCCCGGACAAAAAAGATAACAAGAAGTTTTAGTCTCGACTTTGTGTACATAGTTGAGTTGGAACGACTTTCTTCACGGTTTGACGTTCTCGCAAAAGACGTCTCGACCTCTCGAAAATTTCGTCGGAACCACGGAATTGCAAGTATTGGATAACTTTCCAATGGCTCTGTTCTTATTTTGTTTGTTCGTACTTAAGATCGCCGAGCATCTGTATAACGACGCAATCAGATCCGAGAAAAACATTAGGAGGATTTTCTGGAAGTAAATTTCGTGGACGATCGTAAAAGACATTAAAAATTTGTAGATATCTTGTTCGAATTGTATGATTTTTTCTGTTGGTTGAGTTAAAATCGTAAAACTTCATTATAAATTTGCAATTCATTGAAGAAAACATCATTTCAAATAGGCTCATGTTTCATTTGAAAAATTCTTCGAAGACTTAGTAACCTCTGCTGAAATCGTGTCAACCAAATGGCCGGATTGATGGCGCCCCGATGGACATTATCAATCAGGATTGACGAAATCCATCAATAAGCTTCGATAGCTCAATGCTCGAGGCATTACAGTCACGTGTTAAATGTACCAGTGGTATGACATCACTGAGGAAGAATTACGAGTGATGTCTCTAGGAAAATTCGCCGCATGGACGATACGGCTAAATAATGGGATGACTTTCATGCATGCAGCGAACATGTTTAACATGTTAACATGCGTTAACATGTTTGGTACTTCATCAGTTTGGATCACTTGTGGTTTATTTCCTGGGAATTCACGTCTTTTTGTTACTGAGCTTGATTTGGCCAAACGAGCCCAAAATAATGTTCATTAATGTTCTATTAATTATTACTTTTACGACATTTAGTATCTTCCCGAATGTTTAGCTCGTGGATACCGTTAGAAATTCAACGAAACTGCTTCCCGCTCAGCAACTAATGCGCGATGCGGTGTGTGACCAAGCGATCAGCCAACCAAGTACTGGCTTAATCTAGAGCTGCTTAACCTGGGTAATCGCCAAAGCTACACGCCACCCGCGTATTCGTCGCTGTTGGTTTTTGTGAACGAAATTTAGTTTTTCTTTTGTTTTGAACGTTCAATTACGTGCATGCTTCGCCTGGTTTTTCCTCTCTGCCCTTTGCTTCATCGATGGCCACCGTGAGGGAAATGATTATTCACCCGTACTGTAAAAGAATATATGTATGTGTCTGCATATGTACCGCTATGTACGATCATCCTATTTCGCGTGGGCAACAGGACACCCCATGTCGAACGGTGTGCTGAGCAGTAATATTGAAACGGCTAAGTGAACATATTGACGGAGCGCACGCTGTTTGAAATGTGCACGAAAAAAAGTTTGAAAAAAAATAAATAAACTTCAGATAAAAGTAAAAGCAGCAGGTTATTTTTAGAATGAACGGGTTTTCAATCCCAAGCACATTTATGCTGTTTTTTTTTAACGATCGATCAATCATGTTGAAAAGTATTTTTTTTTTTCAATATATTCATCTCGAAGTGTTATTAATATCCAAGGCCACAATTCTTACAGGTTCAAAATTGCAAGCACAAAAAAAAACAATGCACTAATATAGCAATTTCGAAACAATAGTTGTAACGTCAAATCTCAATGTTACACTTTTCCATCTGAACTTCACAGCTGCCCAGAAATCGAAACGTTTCCACTTTTTACCTCCAATTACAAACGGTTGAACACCGCGGAAACTGCCCTTCATTATAAATAGATCTATTCAACTATATGTGGTTGTTACATGATTGTAATATAATCATCCGCGCGCACGCCAAAACGTATGCGTGTTCACGAACACATTAGTCATGCCTACATATGACGCCTGCACTAAGGTTATAGAGTCAGTGGGGCACGACTGTTGGGCGCCCACATGGAGAAATGGTTTGCAACGCGCACACACGTGAGCTATGATGATCTATAGCCAGACGAAATCACGTTGCACGCAGGTTCATACCGAAATATACATGCGTACATACACTACCATCAGAAAGTTTGGATGCACCATTGTTTAAAAGCATTTTTTAATTATTGTACCACTATGTACCATAGCATGTTTACTATTGTCGCAAGTGGGCATAAAAGCCTTCTATAAAGATAGCGTACTATTTGCTAAATTTTCTTGTTTAAGCGATCTATCAGTTTTTCATTCGGTTAAAGTGCAACTGCGTATTTTATTACGACACAGTGGAATTTTCGAGAAAAATGAAAGTAGGAAGTTCTTCTTTTTTCGACAGCGAATAAGGTGTAAATTTTCTTTTTCTCCAAATATCGAGGGTGCCCGAGGAAAATGGGAATTTGCTTTTCAAGTATCTTTATCGCACTGACGCATAACGCGGCAAATGATAGATCACCTCAGGAGAAAGATAAAAAAAATGTAATTATTTAAAATTAACATCCGATTTTTTTGTCGACGTTTTGTGAAGTCGAAGAGAATTTTTTATAAATATTGACAAAATATTCAAATATTTCAAAACTTTCAGACGGTAATGTACACACTATATATTTATATACATATAAATGATTACGTCTACCATTTGAATCGCGTACGAGAATTTGAAGGGCACATACAAAAACCTTTGCATGTGTTACGTTGACTATACATTATGGCCTTTTGTTTGTCGCTAAATCAAAATATATAGAGATATACGAATACACATATGTCTACACCTATGTATTTCTACCCGTATGGACTGCTAAGGAACAAAGGGGCTCTGTCGACTCAGGTATTCGTGTTAACCCCTGTGGATTAAGGCCTTAAAGATATGAGCCGTTAAACTGGCCATTTATCTTGAATACGTAACGAGATATAGTATGAAAATGACGTTTATACATTGAAAGGCGCGAATGTGCAACGTGCTAGCCAAGCCCCGCACCTCCAATTTAACTGCGGTTGCCCTTCCACTAGTGTGCCCAGCGGGCGCCTATATCATATCCATGATGTATCGAGGCATGCTCCATGCTTACCGATCCGTATTAACGCCATTCTCGATAGATGTCGGAGCTATCGTATAAATCCCCTCTCACCTTCCTATGCAATTTCATCTATGCATCCATGAAATCCGATTGTTTAAATATGGCCTTGTCGTATTCTGGGTATAGAATAAAACAAGAATGTTACGCGCACTTAATCTTGCATAGCAGATTTGCATCTTTTTTCCTCCATGGCTTGATGCCCTTGTGGTTGAATTTTACATTGCATTATGAATGCAACTTGAAGAATTTTCTATGGATAAATATGAATTTTATGTATAAATACAAATATGAGGTTGACGTAGCTCAACGCGAAAAGCACACGGGTCTACGGACTTCGATAAAATGGTTCGGACTATAAGTGCAATACGTATTTGGACGAATCAACTGTCTCTGCTTAGTTTCATCATTTGAAGCGTGTGGATACAAATTTGAACAAAATTCAGGCGCATGTATGTATATAGATATACTCTTGATCAACAGGTTTTTCCTGACGATACCACGAAGGATTTTACACGAGTTCGTTGTCTCCATTCAGGAATGATCTCAGGCATTCCAAAGAGGAATATAGCACAGCAAGTTTCTTGGTTGCAGTTGTTTTTCTTTTTTTTAGTTAACGATTAACGCCTCTGCGTGGTCCCATGGACCCTGAGGCTTCGGTGGTTGGAAATATTCCGAGAAACCTGACAAAACCGATCGAGAGAAGAAGCTAAAGTGAGCAGGAGAAAGAGGGCGAGAGAAATAAGATTGCAGCAAGAGTTACTTCCCATGAGAGAGGGAAATGACTCTTGCTCGGAGCATAGCATTGTCGGTTCTAACGTTCGCTATTCGTGACGAGAACTTGGTTCTCTTCTCTTCTCTGCACGGATCACTAACTTTCCCTGCATTCCATCGAATCGATTCGAATTGCGAGATGAACGTTCGGTAAATAGCTTTGCTAAACTACCGTTGCACTTTTGGGACAGAAAAACGTAAATATACGCACTAAGTACATATTGATATCAAATTTTCCAGGTTTAAGTTTTGACTGTTGAGTTATACAATAGAGTCGATCACTCATAAAAATGTAATAGATTCATGAAAGTCACCTCAAATTTACTAAAAACTCCTACGATTTTCTGGAAACGTGAATGCTTATTCAGAAAGTTCGGGCTGATTGATAAAATGTATTTTGAAACTAATAAGTTGATGGTGAAAACTTTAACATTGTCCGCTTGTTCCTCAAGTAAATGCTTGTTGCATCGTCAAATTCTATGTCTCCCGTAAGATTGAATCCAAATTCCCACCTGAAGGGAAATTGAAGTACATTATCTGCATTTCGATTTCCCCGATCTATGTAGAGATCGAAGCGAATCGGAGTGTCATGAATTTAACATAATTACCGACACAGAACGTTTCGATATATTCATGTACAGGGAGAACGTACCGATTCTCAGCAAGTTTGATAATTCATCGAAAGAATATGGAAGAATAATATTTCATGTCGGGCACCACTTTACACACTTGTTTCATTTTCAAGAGTTCTGGCTCCAAGCAGAATAAGAAGAAGGTGAAAAGAAAAAAAACGAGAGCTTACAGTGACTGACGATTTATGAGGTGTTGGTTGAGCGTATAGCGTAGGAAACTTTTCCGACAATGAGACCGTGTTTGTAAAAGGTAGGTATATGCTCAAGTGTGACTTATTAACCGGAATCGTTATCCATCACGCAACGAATACACGTTTCTTTCTATATTTTCAGATCAAAGCTCGTTATCGTGAGGGAAGAAATGTGTGCTGGAGTTTGACACAGTCTTTATGAGCTTGGTCTCGACGTTAAATATCACGAGCATCATAAATATCGTCAATTTCCATACATAGTGTATATAGATGCACGAGAAAATGTACGCCATGTATAAAGCTGGAAGTTGCAGAAATGATGTTTGTGAACATCGACAGTATGCGTGCAAGGAAATAATGTTAAAGTGAATTTTATGCTAGAGTTCACGGTAAATATTATTGTTATCCACTGGAACGTCAAGAACGTGTGAACAATTCATTGATTGCTAATTATACTACGACCTCAATTTATACTACATTGCGACTTGACCCGTCACTGCGTGCTAAATCTCTATGGCATAAATCGAGGTCGTAGTGTATACTGATTAGTTTGAGATTGTACTACAATAGCACGCAGTTTTTTAAATTACCGTCGAAATATTTTACGCAAAATTTACTACTCGGTCTTGAAAAGTGTATCGTGACCAATAAGAGACTTATATTATTTAAATTAAAGTTTACACATGCTCCAATGACGAGCTCAAGAATTTCATGGTGTGACTTTTGTTCCTATGATATTTACGACAATTTTTCAAATGTAACTCATTCAATCTACACGGTTAAAGAAAAGTTCTCTAGGCTAGAATGACACCCTTGACTCGTGAGCGAGCTGTCCTACGCAATGTTAATAAAGCGTGGGACGTCCGAAAGCACTGAATCTCTTATGGTTCACCGGCCACGCTTTTCGTCATTATATCGTTGTTGCGTTGCACACTTTCCTGCCACTTGAATACTGGCCCAAGACCACCGGTTCAATGCAACTTTACAAACGAGATATCGCGATGCAAGACACCTGCTGTTTGTCCAAGTGAGCAATGTTCTCGCCTACACCTACGATTTTTTCTTTTCACTTTTCTCTCTCTCTCTCTCTCTCTCTCTCTCTCTCTGGGCATTACAAACTCTTGAGTGGTAGGCGTGACCAATGACAATTGAAGCAAAAATAATAATTCTATTGCAATTTATAGAGCTCTGTCAATGTTATCTACGATCAATTATCTACAAGGAAATTAATTGCGCGCATAATACGATGATTTAATTGCCTACCGTAGCTCACATCACCCAAATGAGTTGTATCCTTTTTAAAGCACTCACGCATTAATGTTCAATGTATAGTGCTTACAGTTAACTATTTATGGCTCAAAATCCTGTCCCTGATCATGAAATATTTTTCACAATTACGAACTAAGCAAATTGGAGGAACGTAAGTTGACAACTATTGCAGTGTCCTTTTCTTTTCATATAACAGACCTGCAATTTGACGAATAAATAAAAGATTCACGAACTTATCATTAATAGAACATTAATGTAACTACTAAAAAAAAGACCAAAATTAATAACACATGGTATCATTTTATAACATATATAGAATGTAATTGTGGCATTCTGTTGACGAAACGTTGTCATAATATCGTAGACTATTCTAGACATCTATGACTGAAAAGATGACTGGCTGTCGAAACGGAAGTCTATAGACTGATGAGCACAATGCAAATCCTTGACATTTTCTTTGAATGTGCATGCGAGTTTACGAGCTTTCGCACGGTGTACGTATCGTACAAAACGCCACAAGACCGGAAGATCCAAAGCTTGATGAGGATTCGTTGGAAGTTTCCAAATCCTATCATAGCGGGGAGGTATAAGCAACTACGGAGAAGATAGCTATACGTAGAATTCTAAACTTTATTGGAACTAAATAGAAACCGATAAGCTAATAAGAAAATATAGTGTTGCAAAGCGGATCTAATTATATAGGGTAAGCACGGGCATAGCGGATAGGTTTTGTTTGTGTTAATTTGAAGTATTTTTTAAAATTAATTTGTTAATATAAATCAACATAATCAAAGTCTATCATTCGGTTGACCTACATCATTTACTTTGCCCGTACTTGACCAACATGGACCGATGAAATTTTTCGACGAATCAATTCACTAATTCCGAGAAGTATGAATAAATATATATTTCAAAAAGAATCGTGGAGGTATTTTATTGGCGAAGTGGATTAAAATTGGAATTGCGTGGGAATCAAAAAGGATCAAAAGTAATCAAGATTAATTCAAAATTAATATCATTCACGTTCGAAAGTGTATATTGGTGACATTTTCTGAACAAGATAAAATCACATATATCGAATTGTGCATAGGTGCAAATCGGAAGAGTTATTAATATATACAACGATATCGTAAACATACAAAATGCAAGTTCTGAACATATAGTTGACATTTCGTGGAAGTTTTGCCCGGTATGTATTAGTGACCATGCCTCGCAGACTCCATGTTCATTGTTACCACCGGGCATCGTGCTGGTTCGAATACTGAGCAAAAAAAAAACTCTTACTCGTGTACCAAGAGAAATACAAAAAAAAGACGAGAGGGAGGAAGAGAGAAGAGGTGGAGTAAGCTCGCAGAATATTCTGCTTCTCAACACACGCGATGTTCGCTAGACTGCAAAAACGATGCCGACGTCGCCATATGCTTAATTTATAGTTCAATGCGACTTAACGTGATAAATCCGTATGTAGTATGCTCATAGTATATACGCGGATGAATGAAATGGTAATGCAAATATGTATATACCGCCCTTTGACAGTAATTGGTCGAGGAACGTCAAGAATGTGAAAATTTTGCATCGCCCACGCGTACATGTGCCGAGCTATATCTATTAGAAACATGGAAACAAGTCTCGTCAGTACTAACACGAGCCATTGTTCAATCGGAAAATGAAGATCTTAGGACCGAAAAATCATTCATAAAACATCGAAACGTGATCGAGAATTATTTTAGTTAACTTAAGGAGGTTGGGGACACTTCTATTGTTTTCAAGCA
>JABSMR010078218.1:0-13236 GCA_018902295.1 Dusona sp. PSUC_FEM 10030013 | reverse complement strand
ACAATAACTGAAACTTTTGCACCGATTTTTTTTCAGAAAATTCTTAATTGTAGAGGCGGGACATATGATGAAGTATGAAAAAAAAACCTAGGATTTTGACTGTTTAGTTTTTGCGAAATAGAGAGAGAAAGCATGTGTAATGTTTATTGGATGTATGAAACATTGTCATTTCTGAAACGCTGAACGTTATATTTATCATTTCTTCCATTACTTGAGAATTTTTACATTACTTATAAGATATACCTAACATCAGTCGGGTATTCTGCAAGTTATATCCAAGATTGACTGAGCATTGTAACTACGTCAATTAATAGTAATTGACAATAATTAATACGAAATAGAATGCGCTTTCTATGGTCAACGGGACAATTATGTGTGTTCTTCTGTTCACCTGAAATTTATTTTAAAAAAGTAAAAAATTCTGACCGTAAAATAAAAGTTTTCTCTGGTAAACAGAAAAATTATTATTGTTTTTGAAATAGTTTAAAAAATGAAGGACTTCAAGGAAGAAAAGAAAATTGAATTTTTTTTTCATCGGTTCTGGAGATAATTTTAAAAAGAAATTAACCTTTTTCGAGGTACCCCATTCTGCCCCGTGTACCCCGTTTCGGTCTACCCTAGTAGCGAATATATACCTAGATGTGTAATGATGGGCTAACCGATTAAATTGATCATCTGCTTCAGTAATGAAGCGACAGCGGAGATAATTTAAAGTGGAGGGAAACAGCAGCGTTCAATCCTGGTTACATAAAACTTGAATCTACACTAAGTGGTCCATCGATATTGTTATATGTAGGGGGTGGGGCTTTCAATTATATTATCATTCGTGCAATGCGATTAAGTAAAAAAGGTGAGTGGTACAGAAGAACTCGAGCTACGAATGACAGTGGAGCGGTGTGCCCAGGACGAATGGTTAGAAAAAGAGAGCACGAGATTGGGATGAGTACATTATTCTATGTGGGAGAAAGCACGTACGTGATCGGAGTACATATTACGACCGAGTGTGAGAGCTTTCAAGATCTTCGTGCATAGAATTTTATACCAGTGTTCGATAAAATCAGCTGCAGATATGAACAGCCGGTATTCTTGGAATTCTTCTTTACGGTTCAACACCGCGGTTGCCTATCACATATATACTGAGTGTAATAGACCAAACAAAATCCTAACATTTATGACTAGGGACGGCCTTCAACTATTATTAGACTATGTTGGTACAACGGATGCTAACCGAATATCGATGCAATTCGAGTAGCGTATGTACACGTGTACTCGTAATTGTTCGGCAACACATCAAAAGTCATTGAAGAATTAATTCATCATTCACGCTTTTATCTACAAGTTATCCAGCGAGTGCAGTTCCGGCTCCCCGCATGTTCATAAAGCACACTCTTCTATGTGTGAATACTCGTATAAATAAACGAAGCTCAAAGGACAAATGAATCAACAATATTTGCTATATGTGCAAGGGTGCTAGGGTGCAAACTTGTTTCGTCACTAATCAGCATGCCAAGGGAGAAATTCCTTTCTCTCTTCAATTTTCGTATTTACAATATGCATGAACAAATAATTGCAGGCTGCATTAATTTGTCACTCCGTAGAATTGAGAAATGAAGATTCATGCGAATTCTGTTGTTGTAAGAAGAATTGCCTTGCTACATCTACAGTATAAGGACAAATTCTCAGTAAGACCTACGTTGATGAGTCTTCAGGGTAGTTTCCGACGTAAAACTACTGGGGATACACGAGTTGGCAGTTTGCATGAGGATGTATACAGCTGCATATATATACATTACATCCTGCAGGCACGACGTTACCACGGTCTAGTCGTTCCCTTAACCGGTTTTGCTGTCGCGCGTTCTACATGAAGGAGACGCGGAGCAATATCTTGGTAATACCGGGAGGGCCGCATAATTAACGCGGTTCCGTAGTGGTCGTGAGGGAGGGTTATGTACACCGAACATAAGCATTTACCACACTGTCTCCCCTATCCAGCATGGAGAAAGCGTTAGATTCACAGGAATATGTGCATCTAGCAGCAATAACCATCGGGAAGTCAGGCAATGGCAGCAGCCGGAGAAGACGTGCACTGTGACAGAAGATGAGGTGGGGGCAGGGGGAAGAGGAGAAACGTCCTATAAAGGTTGCAGTTCCATACATATCTGACCTAGCTCTGTTTATATAGGTGCTACTTGTGTTCGTGGCTATTCCGAGCTAGCGTAAATTGTGCACCCCAGATGCTTTACTATACAACTAAAAGTTCCTTGTACCATTGAGTGCTTTAGATCGTGTCCATATTCCTTAACGTATGAATGCGTTCCCACGGACGCGCCACGGGCCTTTGCTCACGTTTCACATATTTAATACTCCGATGGACCTCGTTATCGCCTATACTAATAAACCGTTAGTTATATACGAAAGGAGTCTAGCTTAAAAGCAGTTGTCCGTTCAGTAGAACTGTCAGTCTGATCACCTTCCGGATAATTGCCATTCAACCCTACACGAGGACATTTGTGTGGATTTTCAAAGTTACCGATTTTGATGAATCTACTTTGTCGTATCTTTGAATTTCAGAACAAATATATTCGTTCATACAGTTATTTATTGATGAGAACCAACCGAATTTAAAACCTAGAAAATAATATCCATAGAGTTTGCGTGCGCATATCCAATCTAAAGTGTCATATTTAAAATGTTCAGCAATACCGGGATAATGAGAGGAAGCTAGTAATATGCATAGGTAGGGTTGAACAACTCAAGGGCCTCTGTCATCAATCTTTCATGTATATTCTGCAGAGAGTACATAGCAAGTCTCTCACAGAGCACGAGAAATATGGTAGGATAGGAAATGTAGATGAGTGTCAGTAGAGCGTAGCTCATATTAATTAATTTCTCTTAGAGGTAGTAAGTTTCTTTACATATCTCAAGCAGCGTAGATGAAGATTTACCTATCATCACCATCATTTCGAAAAGTCTTATAACGAGATGGACATTTTGGATTTTTTTTATTTTCAGAACCAGTTGAATTTGTCATTTTTTGCTCTAGCCCTCTCGGTTTAGACTGCGCTAGCTCGGAAACGATGAGTATTTCAATCAAAATGACTGGTAGCACGTTGACACAGTTTTTGCTGTCCTGTCGTATAAAAAAATCCATCGCTTTTCGAAAAAAAATACTTTCATTTTTTGGCAAAAAAATTTTGTAGAAGTTACAGCTATTTGAATTTTTCAAAATCTTATAAAAATATTTAAATAACTTTAACTTCGTATTATGAGTGCACAAAGGCGCTTCAAAATATCATGATTTCACCTAGTTGGTGATAAAAATGAAAATGCAAAAAGTAAATAGACTTTTTACAAAATTGTTGTTTTCTTATTTTAACAAAAAAAACAATAAAAATAAACTTTTTCGTGAATTGATTTACTTACGAAAAGTGAAATGCTCTATATACATAATTGTTATGTACTTAAGGCAACGAGGTTGTTTGGTTCAGGCTACGGGTTCGTTACGGGTTCATTGTATTTCAAATCTACACCCTTAATTTTCGAAACTGCACGTAACGTAGGTTACGTGCCCACCCTATACCCTATACCCTATAGCACAAAAATATAGTTAAGCATGGTACATGGTATCAATTATCGTGGTATTCTGTCTATTGTCGACAGTATACTTTGTAATGCGATTGTGAAGTTCTGATCTCTCTCTTAATTAATAGACATTAATCAGGAACAGGACGATACGAAGCAAATGAGGTTGAAAGCAAAGGAGAATACAACTCCCGCTCTCTCTCTTTCTCTGACTTTGCCTGCGTCGTTAATTACCTCGGTAAATATTCTGTCCAAGAGCTTCAGGGAGAACGACATCAATCTATAGTAGAGAGCTATATCTTGGACTATACAGGGACTATCATTGGCGAAGGGCGAGCGCCACAGCGGATGTATACTGGAATAAGCGACAGCATACAACAGAGATCCTTCAAGCCGCTCACGTTTAATAGTAAAGAGAGGGAGGGAGAGGACTCAAATCCGGTAGTGAGGAGAATATATAGGGCCTTACTGTACTACCGCAGATCGATATTGCGGCGAAACCAATGTCCACAGCAGAGATATGTAACAGCATATCCTAATAGATTATCATATTGTCAAACTAGCAATTCTATTACAAATATGATTCACGATTCGTACAGACAGATTCCGTATGAAATACTCAAACGGATGGAGGACGGTAACAAACCTTTAATACAAATTATTGCACGAAATGATCGATCAATTTGTAAGAAGTTCCCTTGTTAAACAAGAAGAAATAACTGTTATTTGAAACTTTATACTTTTTAAATGGAAATCTCATGGTCACAAGCGAGGAGTAAAACAGCAAGTTGCCTGGAAATAACTAAGCTACGAAAAAGCCAGTTAGCGACTTTCCTTCAGCGAGTCCTTGGTTCCAGTTTATCGAAGCGGTAAGGATGAGCATCCTCGTACTCTCTCTTTTTTATTTACGTCTTCCTTATAGCGCTGGCTTGTACTGTCAGTCTCATTCGTGAGCAGGTGCGGGAAGAAAAGTGTCTTTGACGCAGACTCATAAGACCATGAGTGGAAAAGTCGGGCTTTGATAAGGCAACGGAAAAAAACCAGTTGAAAACTACGGACATAATCTTGTCAGGAGACACCTGTGAGTCAAAGTATGTATGTACTGTTTTTCATTACTAAAAGTTCGTGATTCATAAACTCATGATAGAAAAAACGAGATAATTACCAAAGAGATTTTCACATGACTGACAATAACTTGAAGTTGTTCCTAGCTCAGCGGTCGGCTAATAGACGCTTCACGATTATCATGATACAAGCCTACCATCCATCCTCCCTTATCAGTTTATCGCCGTAGGACGAATAGCTCTTCCTGTACGCGCGTATACACTTGTGAGCAATGCGAGCTTTAGATCCATTCTCGTAAGCCCTTCGTATCATGTAACGCATACTATGCATGGATGTTCCGAATTTACTGAGACGTATAGGTATACTGGCTCCCCCGCTCGCCCTCTCGCCAATAAACGGCAATATTCGAGAAATTTATACAGGATTAATCGTTTGAGCGTCTTTGGGGTTCAGAAACCAAACTTGTCAACAAAGCGTGCTTGACCAATAACGTAATGATGGGTATCCGAATAGGATTCCATTTTTTTCATTTCCTAAGATTGAATTTGACATGTAAAGTATATCAAAACAATGCTATCTGTATTCTCCCATAGAGTACTAAAAAGTTTCGTCAGTCAATATAATGCATAAGAAAATCCATCAATTTTACTTGCACCGATAGATAAACATTTTGAGCTTCGGTGTATTTTCAAGTACCGTCTTTGTACGCGTTTTCCACATAGATGCCCAAATAAACTGTTTCTCTTTATCAGATTTGTCCAGGTTTCGCTGGTTAGGCTCACAACGCCATCGTAAAATCATGCCACTGAAAAATATAATCCCAAACGTTGTTTTTCTTTCGTTCAATCTATTTTCTTTGCCCTTTCGCACACGTTTTGCTTCTGCGCTTCCAACCAATTACCATTTGGTTGGAAATAAAAAATGTGCTCGTAGGATGCTGTCTTTTTCGCCAGGATAGCTTAATGGACGTGCCAATGGAGCGAAGATAACCGTGAAGCATAGAAAAGTCAACATGTACCTACAACAAGAAATGCAACACGAAGTTGCCGTTGGAACTCAACCAAAACACTACCGCTCTCCAACCAGCAATAAGAGTACTAGGGCGACAAATGCTTTGGACTACATTCTCAATGTTCTTGTACAATGATACGTCTGTTTGTTTGTATGTGTTACTTCAGGTGTGTGATTTCGACCAAGGCAACTCAAGCTGAACTAGGAAACCTTCGTTTCCACCTCAAATACCCTCATACGGCACTAGACTCCCCCAAGTACACTTAACGCCATCGGTGGTGTTAACTTGCTACTCCTTGTCACGATTTCTAAAGTTTCTGCACTTGTCCATTAGCTGAGCGAGTAAACGTGCAAGCTTACAGGAAACAAGCTAGTTTGTATTTAATGAACCTACCGGGGAAATAGCCAAAGGGTTTGAGCGCATACCTCATGCGAATGATTCACCTCCGTAATATTCGCAGCACCGATGTAGATTTTCCAATCAATCCAAATGTGCTGCTCCTATCTCTCTATTAGGAATATCAGTAATGAACGCTTGTTTTTCGTTATTCATTTTTTGCGCGGCGAATTTTCCGTATAGTAACCGTTGCATATAATAAAGGAATCATTTAATATTGCGGAACGTTTTTCTGTCGATAATGAAAAAATTCGGCGACGTAGAAAGTAATAAACACTTGCTACAAAAAAAATCTCGAACAAGTTATCAACATTTTTCCAAGACTCCCGCTTATTCGGAACTTCCTCCGTCAGTTGACCATTTTTCTGTTTCGCCTATTTTCACAAAGTTTATCGCGAACATGCGGTAGGCGACCGAGATACGTCAATTAGTGTTAGAAAAGAAGGCGGGTGCAGAGAATTGGAAGGTTCGTACTCGACATATATTCGTATAGTCACAGTGAATTCTTGTGTACCTACGGTTTGAGATTGATGCGAACCAACTATGCGAGCAAGTCGAGTTTTTCTTCGATATATATATGTGATCGACCAAACCCAGTTTCATACCCAGTAGTTTATCCTGGCAAAGCTGAACTAGTTTTTTCTAAAATCGGGTATCACCGCGGTAACATATACATATTTCTGTGTATATCGAAACACGTAACAGGAGGTAGATTGTGGGGAACGAGAAAGGGTCGTTCGCCAAGAGGAATGACAAAGTATATAAACAGAGAGTGAGAACAAGAGGAAAAAGCCGGAAAGAGAGAAAAAGGAAAGAGATTGGTCGTACGGAATAAACGAATGGTGAAAGTATGATCCGACGACATGGCTGTATATCAATGAACGTTAGCTTGCATATGTATGTTTGCATATATCATGAACAGCAAAAGTCGCTGGTTCACCGGTACTATAATGTGGGCGACGATGCGTTGTATATGTGGGTAGACACGTTGCTCTGGTGTTCTTGCTTCTGTTGTACGAAGCTCTCGGTCGATGAGGCATGTATGTATAAAAAAAAAGTTGAGAGAATGATGTGTGCAACGGCCGAGCGAAAACGAAGGCGACCACTCGAAAAAGCGTGCACGTCGGGTATAAGGTGAAGGAAGACATGCTACATGGTACACGGCCAGATGCGACCCATGTATTATGGTTATATATGTAACAACGTGGGGTAGGGCCAAGAAAAAAGAAATGGAAGCTGTAAGTACGATGAGGGTGAGAAGAAGACTGGGTAAGGTCAGAGAATCAAGACCCAACCGCGTTTGCATACTTGCCTTGTGTGCACTCACCGTTAATTTTTTGAGCTCTAGCTTTATGTACAGAGGTGCAAATGAAATGGACATAAAACATGCAGATGTATAAGAGCCGAGGCGCGATAAAAAAAAAATGTACCTTGTACAAATAACGCTTTAGGATTTCAGTTAACCTAAGTAAGAAAAAAAAAAAATAAGTTGAAAATTCCATATTTAATAATCAACCGAAAAAAAACATAAAAATGTAACTTCCGCATATTTATCGAACTGTAGTTGGGTAGGGGTAACAACAGCCAGTTAGAACGTATGGAACATCGAAAATCTTATGATCCCCGTAAAGCACCAGAAATCCAGCTATCGCAATGGTAATCCACCTTGGGATGTTCGCATCATATGGTTTCATGCATGCAAGCATACCGCTGTGAATATCTTTGTCGGTATCTGTTCCAGGCAGACACGAGAGAGTATACCGTACCTGGTAACCCTAACTGAATCGGTTATAGACATTGCCCAAAGTCCAGAATAATCCTGCTGGTCTCTGCATTTTGCGCCACGTTTCTACAAATCTCGTCTATATAACTTCAAACTATATGATGATATGGTTCAAGCTGGTCAGTGGTTTACTAAGCACTGCTGAGTCCGCATTGAAATGAAATTTGAGTATGGCATGCCGATACACAAAGCCAGAGGAGGGCAGGTCTTGGATCAACTTGGTCGGAAATTCCATAACAGATGTACGAGTCCAGAATTGCACATAGCACAGCGGCTTTCATAAAAGGTGATTAGCTTGCTCGGAAAATCAATAGACTAGGAACGTTGTCAAATTAATTATGCAAACATCAACAAGATGAACAATTTCTCAAATTTTGAAGAAAACAATTTTACGGAATCGTATAGGGCTGAAAAAATCAAATGCTGAAAAATATAATCACCGACAGTGAACACGGTTTCCTATACTCTCTATCCGAACACACAAGTACAAGTACTCATTGGTAATGGTTTTCAAAGATCAACTAGCATTGCAAATTCAAATCCTGATTAGGCAGGACGATTTACGGTCGGTGTTAGCAGAGAGCTTTCGAACATCGTCCGGGCTTTTATAAACATTCTGGTCATCAATGAAACATGAGAGTGGGCTGTTCGTAACTTCGGTTAATACGAATATAGGGAACTGTATGTGAAAAGTGAGGGGAACAGATAGAAGAGAGGAGGAACGAACGAGAAAGAGAGAGAGACAGAGAGAGAGACAAGGATTGTCGTGCAGCAACTGATTAAAGCAGATAGTGGTATATATTACAATGACAGTCATTCGGTTTATCGACTCGGTTATTCGACTCTATGAAATATATTGTGGATGATAATTCAAAAAATATAATACCAGAAATAACAATAATGAGCATCAATTCGAGTTGCATAACAGGCAATATTTAGCATAGCAATATATTATATCATCAGGATTGCCAATCACGAGGCTACGAGTGTGCTTGAATCGAAGCATTATACAGCTCTCTACTTCTCGCTCAGTGGATTTGCAAGAGATCATGTGCTGCTTATATATCAGTTTGACAGTACTAAAAAAAAAAAAAACATGAATTGCACAACATTTAAGCTCGTAAATGCCGCTAATCGATTTTTCACGTAACTTCATGAGCACCATACTGGCGCTTTTATCCTCTCGATATTGTTTTACGAAAAATAAAAATTGGCGAATTGTCCTCTGATACGGGAAAAAAGTGAC
Organism: Dusona sp. PSUC_FEM 10030013; assembly: GCA_018902295.1. Lineage (NCBI taxonomy): Eukaryota > Metazoa > Arthropoda > Insecta > Hymenoptera > Ichneumonidae > Dusona > Dusona sp. PSUC_FEM 10030013. The sequence goes on along the minus strand of JABSMR010078218.1, from coordinate 4,152 downwards.
ACATTTCCGCTCACTGTACAATTATTTGTTCTATCTCGATCCATTTTAACTACACTAATGCTTGAAAAATCGTTGAATTATGATGAATTCGTATAAAGTTCACGCCACCCGCGTCAATGTTGAAGAGAAAAGGAATTTACTCCCAGGAATCACTAACATCTCCGTATGTATCGTTCGTTTTTCCGCGAATTCCCCTCAGCGTTTATTTATTTTTGTGGTGTTAATATTTGACGCGAGCTAATATTGAAAGCCATTTGAAATATTTGCCTGCCGCGCATCTAATTATTAGGGCAGCCGTGTCGTACATCGGGATCTTTAATGGCTCAAAAATGGGTGCCCTATCATAAATTGCCACAACACTGCAGATTAGGACCCGACAGGGCAATGGCAGGTTTGTCAGGGTTGTCTAAAATATAGCACTCTTAAGGCAAAACGTTGAGGACCTAGTCGGTCTTTACTAGGATTAAAGGAATTAGTATATTGTACCAAAACCAAGTCGGGTTCCGAGCAGACGAAAATATTGGAGTCTTGACTATTTGAATCGCGGTAATCTTGAGGCAGCCCGTTAAAGATTTAGGACGGCTTCACTGAGGCCGTCTCCATTTGGAAGTATTAGAATATTGTAATAAAACCACATTGGGTCTCGATCAGGCGAAAGCATCGAGCCTTGACTATTTGAAACATGGCAGTTTTATGGTGGCCCACTGATAACCTAGTTGGACTTCACGAGGGTAGACTCTATTCGCATGAGGAAAAATATTGCATGAAAACTAAGTTGGATTCCGATAAGACAAGCAAATCGGGGACTTATCTGTTATTGAATTTTGAAAATTGCGAAATAGCATCGATGCGTGTACTTCGTCGGGTATACTATGAAATTGAATGTTTTTTTCTTTTATTAATAATTTCAATATTTGATAGTAAATATTGATCATTACAAGTTATATTGCATTTACTTTATTTCATTGTTATTGTTAATATGTATTTTTTTTATAAATGATTATGAAATGCAACGTGTGTTACATTTATTTACCTAAAATTGTATAAAAGATAATAGCGTAATGGTAGTGCGTGTATGCGATTAAATCGTAGGTAATTAGTGAATTTTATCCGCGGAAATTTGTTTCCGGAGAAATGGAACTGGTGGAATATGACCAAATATGATCAGAAATTGAATTAAAAAAAAAAAATAATAATATTGTTGATATTTAATTCTTCATTGGGCTCGGATAGGGTTAGTTAATAAATAAGGTCCCGACTTATTTGCCTGCAAGGGCCCTTGTTGAACAAGCGTGACCAACCTATCAGGGTCCCGTATCGGTTTCCACAAAAGACCCCTGAGTAAGCTAAGGTAACCTGATCAGGGCCCTTTTGCAGCCTCAACCAAATTGACGCACGGGTTAGGAATGTTTGTTTTTATATCGATATGTTAAAGCCTCACTATCATTCAATATACTGGTGAAATATAAACCGATAGGTTTTTTTAAATATTTTTTTACACGACTAGCCTGACTGACCGTATGCAGTACTCGTACAATCAAATTATTGGTAACGTCAACCCCCCACTTCGAACAGCCTTCTGTCACTCTTACGAAAATATTGCATAAACGCGAAACGTGGGATTTGGAATTAAAACAACGATTTTTCTTGCTAGCTTTCGATCGCTCTCTCTCTCTCTCTCTCTCTCTCTCTCTCTCTCTCTCTCTCTCTCTCTTTGTCTATTTGGCAACCTACCGTTACGCATCTGTCTCCCTAAAAAAACTCTATCTACGCGAATACCTATTTCGTTTTGATTTTATCCAACCACGATTTTTACGCCGCCGTTCCTCTATCTGTTATCCAGCATTCGCAGTGTCATTTTTTTCTCGTATATTTCATCAAAGCCCTCCCTGGATTCACTATCTATACGCGTGTCTCGTATTCACTGACCAATTTATTCACGCCCGAATGCCCAGAACAAGCTCTTACTTTGTGAAATTTTCGGGCATGGGTAATTCAATTGGGACCATTGAAAATTGTTGTAAATAAATTTTGATCGATGGTGGCGGACGATACAAACGCTTCCTCAGTGTGACAATAAAGAAATCAGTGAATGAATAAAAGTATGCAATACTGAAACAGCTGTATCTGTCCGTTTGCTTCGCTTTTGTGCAATTTAAAACTGGAGAACATCTGAGGTCATGCGTAACGTGAGTTTCGTACTTGAATTTCACTGTCGACACTCCAATTCCTATTGCAAATTTTTTTTTCTTCTCCTATCGTATATACCGTTACGTCGTTATATATTATATGTCGCTCGTTAAGTTTCCACTTTACCGTTTTTGCTTTTCTCGCCTCCCTTTATACAATCCCTAGAATCGTTGGGGCAACATCCGAAGACACAAAGTTGGTCTCAACCAAGACGCGTACGTACCAAACTCACACATACACTGATGTACATATACAGATATGCTGGTATGTGAACAAAACGATAACGGTGAAAAGTTGTTGAATGCAGAGCGACTGCTTATTATTCTTTAGGAATGGAGAAATACCACTCCCTGGTGTGCACGGTTAGAAGTCGTCGGTCGCCTGTACGTACAATTGTGTTACTTGTATATTTCATCAGTAAAGTAGCGAAGTTTCTTTAATCCTTTGGACTTGCGTACGCATAAATATGGTTTACGAAAGAAATAACAAAAACAAAAAAATATTAACGATAAACTTCTGTGTGCAGAAAAGGAGTGTTGTTCAAGTAAAGAGATAAAGACAACGTCGCAGACGCAGAAGAACACAAACGGAACAGGTGTGGAGAAAGTATTGTTGCTGGCAAAGAAAGCTCAAGTTCCAAAGCATATGAAAAGAATCTCTTTGAACTTCATTGTTTTACGAATCGAAAATGGTTTTGATATCTTTAAAAGGTTACTAGATGCACACATATTCTACGATCGATGTTTTTTTTTTCTAAATCTTTTTGCGTGAAATAATCAAACAATTGTAGTAAAAATCGGAAGAAAAAGGTTAAACCTGCCTTGGACGTATTTTCAAAGCATTCGGAAAGATTCGTGAATCGAGATGATAATGTTTGAGAAATAGTTTGGATTTTACTTTAATTGAGTTTAAAGCTCAATGGAGAATTTGTGCTTAATAAGCATGTGGTAACTTCGCAGTGATTTGAATGTCAAATGTAATTGCAAAACATTCATATTTGCGTTTGCATACATGGTTGCATACATGGAACACGGTATGGCAGATAAAAACTTATTGGATTTACGTGGCGTCAGATAATTCGTGGTGTGGTTAGTCCACGCATATAGCGTAATTAATTCAAAACGGCAGTGCTCGGTGATCATGAACGTTAATGGGGGGTGGGGGTGTGTGGTGGCCACGACGACAGATCGAGCAACGGCTTGTGTACGTTCATCGAAATTGTAGCATATGCATACGTTTTGTGGCACGAAATTCAAAATTATCGAGTACCGAGTACTCTTACCCTGATAAATAGTACAACTCATTAGGGTGCCAATAATGATCAAGGGTATGAATAAATTGAACGAGGACGTATACAAAATATATATCCACGCACATACGCACAACACACCTGATTCATTAAAATATGAAAACTAGAATTGGCCTTTCGATAACTATGATGTTTGAATTTTGCAATACTTTACCTATTTTGCATGAAACTCGAGGTAAAAACGCATCACAGATCAATCAGATTATGAATCATAAATATGCACTTATTTATTCACAAAATATTTCATATTGTGATTGCGTATCGTATAAATACCACGTATTGATTTAACGCACACTGCTGGAAAACACATGATTTGGTAAAAATCATTGATAATAGACTTTTGACAAAACTCTGCAAACCTCTTTATCCACCAATATTGCACATAAGATCGATGTATTTCAATAAGTTCGTTTGGTTACATTTTGTAATCATCGATCATCACATATGGATACACAAAACACAAACGTTGTCGATGGCTCGACGATGGGTGTTTCGTAAAACTAGATACATTTCCATTATATCAACGAACACTTAATATTATACTCATTCGTTAGTTGAACACTTGTAAACTTTAACGATGACACTAGTGGCCCTTCTTTTATTGCACAAACATCAATTAATTTTATATACATATAGGCGTATACATAAAAATA
>JABSMR010078107.1:0-13237 GCA_018902295.1 Dusona sp. PSUC_FEM 10030013 | reverse complement strand
AGTTACGAGTTTATGTAAATTTTACATAAAAGTTGCGAAAATAATCCCAATGTGTTTGCTGGGATGTAACATTAATATGTAAAAATTTCGTCACAAAAGTATGAGATATTTACATAAAAATCTAGTATGGTAGAAAACGTAACAAGGACGTAGCATGTGTTACATGAATGTTATAAAATGTAGTACGTTAAAATCTTGTCATATCGGTAGGAACTATTCGCATAAATTAGAAATTCATGAAGCTATTACGGGACGGCCCGATAACAATTACAGAAAAGTGGTCATATCATTACCGGGGTACGATAGAAAACGTAGCAAGTACGTACAATTTGTTACATTAATGTTTACAAGATGTGCTAATTGATGGATCATAGTTATAGGTTATGTGTCATCCACATATAGCCTAATAATGCGGAAAAATATACCTTCTTGGGAAAATTCTACGTATTGGCTATGTTTCCGATCCCGCTGTATATAAATAACTTGTGTACGTCTCAGATTATTAGGTTGTGTGGATGTCAAATTTATAAATGAAATCTAGTCTCCCTTCAATGAAGTCCAGTGTACGTCGCTGTAATGTTATAGTGATACTGATGTTTTCCAACCGAATATCTTTTTAAAAACAAAACAAATATAATTTAAAAAAAATAAAAAAAAACAAATTAACAAAATTATATAACCATCAATCGATTCTTGTGCTGTTTATTAAAAATGTATATGTATTGGATATTGGATTTACAGTGGTTTTCGCATTAGCGAAATAAAAACTGTCAACTATACAAATAGTGTGGTAGTTAGCATGCGTGGTTGTTAGGTCAGGAATAATCACCAGATAGGTAGATGGAGGTCGATTCGAATCCCCGTTTGAGTAGGACATTTTTTCGGCAAAGATTAATATTAGCAATGATGGGAATAATATAATTTAATTAATTTCAACTGTGTTCTTTTTTTCGCCACATTATAAATACTTCGTTCTACGACATTTTTGTTACATTTTGAAAAGGTAGTGAAACATATTGTATCAAAATTGCAGATATCTCTACTTCAACTCGCTCGCCAGCTATTACCAAAAATTCACAGATGTTGATTCACTGAAGATGAGCGAGTTTCAGGAACCGCTGATTTTCCAGTCGATATTGAGGCGTCAAAGTCCGGCAGGTGTTCAAGCGATGTCGAAGTACGGTGTAATATTTTTCCAGCTAGTCGAGTTCACGGCAATAGCATGTTGGAACATTGAGAAACCTTTTACTCCTGAAAACATTGCTATTGTCGCCCAGGATGAGGAAAAGTTACAATATGTAAGCGGTATTAAGGTAAAAGTTAATCCAGCGGGACGAGAGGAGCTTTGGTTCAACACGAACAGACTGCAGAAAATCATAAATAAGACGATTCGAAATAACGAGGTTAACTATAGAATCATACGAGGCCTGGTCGACGATTTGATACGGAATACGGTTTGTGAACCTCCGAATTGGCGCGGTTCCTATCCGGACTTGTCGTCGTGGAGACAGATATAAAAAAAAACTCTATTATGTAAACAAAAAAGAATTACGACGAACATTTCCACTGAGCTCGAAAGGCTCAGTTCTGGACTGACGAAAATCCTTGTTGATACCCTTTAGTCAAGAGTGCGCTTCTCAAGCTGGAGTAAACCATAAAACATATAAATGTGAATAATTTAGCTGTGAAACCTCAGAAATCAATGCAAACCTCTAATAAAAGTGTTTTGCAACACAATGTTGAATAAACGTTTCAACAATGCCGTAAAATAATCTGTAGTTGTGGAGTATCAATTAAGTATTAACATGGATGATAGATTATCATTACTTTTTGCATGGTAAAAAACCTAGGGACCTCGTCGAAAAATCAGCCGTAAGTGAAAACGTGGATGGATAAAAAGCGTGTATTGCATGCGGTAATTCTAGAATGCAGAGGCTCCAGTGCTCATGCTGTGCTGGGGAGATTTGCAATGATCGGCCGTCGGGGGCCGGGTAGATCTGTCGCTGACAGGCGGCATGTAGCAATTTAGTTAACCGTTTCATTGCCTTGTGCCTTTGGAAATGTAACGATGAAGTCTGTTGCTGACAGCGCTGCGTCGCCGAGAGCTCGCAAATGTTTTCGCAAGTATGCGAGCGAGCGAGAGAGAGAGAGAAAGAGAGAGAAAGATGGAGAGAGAGAGGGAGAGAGAGAGAGTGAGAGAGAGAGAGAGAGAGAGAGAGGGAGCGAGAGAAAGAGATTGGTTGTTTATTGCCTTCGTTACCCATTAGACCGTTTTTAAGGAATCCGACGCAGTTACAAAAGTTACTGAAAAAGGAAATACAAAAAAAACTTGAAAACTAAATTAAATCTAATTGTAACATAAACAAGGAATCGTAGGCCCATAAATATAATATGGAAGTACTACGAAAATTGTATACGCTTATCCACGCTATACGTCCTGCTAAGCACACACATACAGTCGGCTACAGCTCGCCAGTCCCTTCTTCCGACTGGAGCACGAAAAGTTGCTCGAATAATTTATATTTCAAACCCGGAAGAAATTGTGTCGAAGTTATGGTAGATGGAAGGGAATGCCAGAAATTCATTGCTGTCAGAAGGAAGGAGTTTTCGTGGCAGTGCGACGCATTGACACGTAAAAAATAGCCGACTGTGATGATCTCGATAGTCGATTACAGAGTTCGGCTGGCAGGAATAGCTCACGTAAGTATAGAGATGCTTTCTCATTAAGAATGTTGTCAATCATAATACTCAGGAAGTACAGTTGACGCGATTTGACTGTCAACCAGCCTAGCTGCCTGCGATATAGAGAAATATGGACATCTTGTTGCAAATAAAAAGGCAAGCGAATCGCATAGTTGACAAGTCTGTAGAATTCTATTGGAACCATCAGATACATCATTGTAGACAAAGCAATTTTACAAGCAACAATAGTCTAGAATCGGAATTACGAGGATTTTCACAACCAGTGTTCTCAACGGACGGAGACAAAGCTTTTCTGTGTTATATCTCAACGTATATAGTACAAAATGTACCCTAGTCGAAAGAGAATTAACGCGCTTCCGCCAGGAGAGGTTTGCCGACATGATTACGCTCAGGTTGCGAGCTTCCTTTACATATGGTAGATCAGTGCCATTGGCTCGAATCTTAGGAAGCCGATTATGATCAATTTAATTGATAAATGCACTGCTGCCGGAAATCAAGACTTTAGATTTGCTAAGATTTAACTTAAGGGCATTGTTTTCAGCTAATTTCGAAACCACTTCCACATCAGCGGTGATTCTCATAATTCCATCAGCTAATTCAGAGGACTTGGAACTAAATAAATTTGAAGATCATCAGCAAAAATCAAATGATCAGAATAGTTAAATTTTTTTGCGTTATCATTTATGTGCAGCGAAAAAACAGCGAGAGAGAGAAAGAGGGAGGGAGAGATTGATTGATTCATTGTTATGCCCTAAAGAACTGGGGGCAATATAGGATATAATACAAATAATATTAACAATATTATACAATTACATAAAATGAAATAAATTATGAAGAGAATAATGACAACTTAGAAGAAATAACAGTGGTGCAAAAGTGGCAGCAGCTACATAAACTACACCGAATACAGGTTATAAGCTAGATAACATTGTATGAGGTGGTTTGCACCAGGATCTCAGATCCCGAGCAATAAGGCGAGATAGGGACAGAGACAGAGAGATTGCGTGGGAGGGGGGCGGGAGAGGGAAGAGACGGAAAGGGCGAGAGAAAAACCGAGTGGCGAGCGAGTAGGGAGATGGGAACTCAACATTTTTCAGAACATTGACAAAAGATTTTTCTAACCTTCGAACCATTGGTAATTCAGCTTTAAATAAAAGTCTTCGCCGTACGCTTACTCGATTTTTTCAAGCTAAATTGTCCACGACGTCCGACGAGTGTTCTTACTTTAGACGCTATTTCATTTTGCCCAGTGAAAAATAAAAAAAAAATAATATATTTCTGTAAACTCGACGAAAAGGGTACGCCAAACTGTGTTAAACCTCAAGAAAAACTACTTTTCATCAATGTTATTTTTTTGGTGGGTTTTTTTTACCCAACTATGTCACGTATTCTCATATTGCTGGCGTTTCTCATGGCGAAATACTCTCAGGATACTTCTCCACCCTTTCCCCAGGTGTATAGCTGTACATTCTTCAGGATTGTACAGGTCTTGCGCAGTTACATTACACGCGGCCTCTCAACCCTCATCCACAAACATGTATCATCACATCTTCGTAACCTAGTTGTATTAATTTCCAAATCTCGCCAAGATCTCTCCATTCAATGGATAATATTTTGTTCAATTACCACCGATATTCCATTACTACCCACCAAGGCTTCTTTAAATTCCTATTATCTTTGCTGATGGAACCACCAGTTTTCCTCGATACTCCATTTATCTATTATTCAGATTATGAATAGATATATATGTTTATTGCTGACCTAGATCTTTTAAATCGTATAAATACCGTTACTCAATCTATCAATTTAACATTCAATAAGAATGTTATCCATATGATATTCATAAAAGGTTTCGTTTCAAAAATTAGTTTTAGTATTAAATTTTACGACAAAATCGCCGACATGTAGACTCTAAGACAATAAAAAAAGGGAACATAAAAAAAAATCAAATAACTTAATCTTTCTAGAGTTCGTAGCAAATAGGTATCGTTCTCTTGAGCATCAAATCTTCCCAGAACATTGATAGAATGGTTTTACGATTGGTACTTTTGCAACAACTTTACGAGAATGCAAAAGGAATGAGAAGAAAGAAGCGGAGGAAGGAAACGAAATAAAGAGAAATCCTAGTAGCCAGCCTCGTACGGAATTTCGAAATAAATTTGCATCGGTTTTACTACACCTAATATACATAACTACCAGTGTTTGGCACTGATACCCGTTCGCTACTCGACACGTGGTATAGTCCTCGTATGGTGTGTTTTACCATGGGTCCTAGAACTCTCAGAGTCCAGAGAGTAAGAGAAAGAGAATGTGAGAGAAAGAATTCCTTCGCGTTCCTTTCGTGTATTCGGTGGCAGGAACTTATGTCGGGAAACAAGACGAAAGAAGAAAAAAAACATGGAACTTAAAAAAACAAAAGAGAAAAAAGAGAGAGGGAGCCACAACCTAGGGTACATTTTTGTTGTACAGCGGACACTTGCGCGTATGCGCGCTCAACTCGGAAGAGAAAAGATATACGGGGTCCTTTCTACGGCTCGGGGAATCGAGCGACTTCGGTGAAGCTTGGTTCTGTTAGTTTATATAGGGAGTTCTCCAGATCCTCGAATCTATATAGCCAACGCATGTGCTTGCTACATCTCGCGCCGGTTTTGGCTTCAATTCGGTGGTGAGACTCCTTAACCAATACTTCCACCGCTTTCCAATCAGCTCAACGCTCTTGTGAATAATATGGGTAACTGCTCTACATGGCTGGAAACATCAATCGGTGTTCCACAAGGGTCTGTTCTGGAATCTATGTTGTTCTCGAACTTCATAAATGATATGACACGATATATATATCACAGATATACTTAACTTGAAAACCTCAGGATCTACATTTAGCCCTTACCAGGATTCAGCAGGATGTCGACGCCACTTTTAACTATTAAGGTATGAATGGTTTAGCGCTAAATGTGTCTAAATCTAATGTAATGATTCTAGGTAGACGTAGACCTAGCTCAACCTAGCTCATGTTCAGACCATCGATATAAATGTTCTCACTAGCGTTAGTGTAAATAATGTTTCTCTGTCATATGTTCATGAGATGCGTATCCTGGGTGTCGTGTTGTCAGAAAATCTCTGATCGAATAGATATGTTTCGAAAGTATGTCGTAAGGTGTATGGTACGCTGCATAATTTGAAATTTCATCGGTCTTCCCTATCGCGTGAGCTTCGGATTAAACTCGTTTCGTCGCTGGTTTTTTTCGCATCGATTTTTGTTGTCTTGTTTATCACAATCTTTCAGATGAATTAAGTAACAAGTGCAGCGCTTGGTCAATAGGTGTATTCGCTTTATATTTCATTTAAGGAGGAACGAACTCAACGCTATTTCGCCTTGGATTGGGCTGGGTGACTTTGGTGAATCGTAGGGTCTACTTCCAGGGTATCCTTATGTACAAGATCATCCATGGGCGTGCTTCCGGGTATATTTCTGCTTTGTTCAGTCGAGCTGAAGATTCGAGCGTTAGATCGCTGAGACTTCGGAATTTGACCTTTTGTATTCCATATCATCGTACCCCCACTTTTCGTGATTCTTTTATAATCTCTGCGTGTCATTTTTGGCACTCACTTCCACCTGAGGTCCTTTCGGCTAAGAGCCCAGAAGTATTCAAGCTGAAATTACTAGCCTACATATTGGATCTTGAACGTGTTTCTCTTTGATGTTGTCTGTGATTTGTTGAGCGAGTTTGGATCAGTAAAATAGCGTTTGCGGGCTCATGTAGTGATTCTCCTTACTTTCATTTTTATTATTATTCTTTCTTTTATTTTATTTCTCTTGTAATTTTTATTTGTATCCTATGATAATGAATTATGTATATTTAGTGTTAAATTTTCATTGCAACTATTTTTTCTGTCTTGTTTATGTTTTTCACACATTATTTCTAAATTATTTTATTAATTTTAGTTAATTATGTATACTTTCTAGAACTGTATTGTATCATTGCCTAAAAGTTATACTGAGGCAAAATAACTCTTACATGATCATGATCTCTCTCTCTCTCTCTCTCTCTCTCGCTGTCTCCCTCCGCCCCTCCCGCTCTTTTCTAAGGTACATCAAAATTAACAGCCTTGCCACTATCCTATATAAAAGATGCGCTAGGGAGGATTTTTCTGTTTCTCTGATCTAGAATGAAATTACCCCGGTAGATGCAAGGAGCAACAAAACACTTTTTGTAGAAAGTAAAAATATTAGCCAATGGAAGTCGACGTGAAATCTTGATATTTTGTCTTTGTTACTGGTTCCAAAAATGGTCTTTCATTCTAATCGGTTTCATTTTGGGGTTTATGTGCAGTATTCGAAAAAAAACTACATCAACCTGATAAAAAGTTTAAAAGGAAAATTATCGATAAATAAAATGGAAAAACGAGAGCGAGAGAGAGGGGCGGAGGGGGGGGGAGAGAGTAAGAGAGAGAGAGAATATTCGTGAAACATGCGCTCATATGTATTGGGATATGTTATGTGAACTGAGCAGTAAATACGAGTGAATGTGAGAGAGACTGAGAAAGAGAGAGGGATCTATATCCTATACCCCGAGATATAACCCCGTGGGATTACTGGGTTCGGCAACAGCCAACAGGAGGGTTGACGCGGTAATACTGGTTATCATCGCGCTGATTGCAATAGTTCTGTATATACAGCACGTCTATGTATATATGTGTATGTTTCTCGACGCATTTTCACGGGTAAAACGAGGATGCCACATATTCCCTTTCTATATACAGGCTCCTCTCTTGCCAATCCAACAGTCGTAAGTACACCGTGATCATTTCGATATATCCTGCTGATTGGACAGCTTTTCGCTCACATGCATATCTACGCCATAGAGAGATTCTCTGCAGATGTATCGTATCAGCTGGCCAAATATCCTTTGAGATAAACATGTTTTTATACCGAATTGGAACCTGAATGAAGATTTTATCTTTGTGTTTTCTTTATAGGATGTTCGTATTTTACCGTATTCCAATAAATATTTTGCCTCGATTATATAATTTTACACTTTGTCTGGACAAACTAAAAGTACTATGAGGAAATATGTAGCTTTGAATTAAAAATTGTTTTCGTTGCAAAGATCATGCTAAATGAGGCAATAGTTCTCTGTTGAATCCTCGAATGCTCTTCGAGATTGGATCGTGGAGATGGGTATTCCCAACTATTTGCGTGATTTTACAATCTTCAGCGCAAAGCCATGGCGCTTTGCGGCATTTACAAGAAGCGAATTTCTCGCACTATTAAGGAGAGTTTCGAGAGACATTCCCGAGTATCTCGCGAGATTGCGCCTGGTGAACACATCACGCGCACGGAACACCTCGTAAAACTTCATCTCATCCTCTCTCTATATCGAACCTTGTGGTCCCCATGAAACAAGATGAAAACTTCGCAGATGTACGGAGCAGAAAACTCTAACTAAACTTTCCCGGTGCTCGCACCTTCGTACATTTTATGCGCCATTTTTTCTCCTGAATACAGTCATCTCTGCTTTTCCCAAGGCCACGGTTTACATTTACGCGACCCAGACGGATCGAAGTTGTTGAAAAAGTTTTTGCGGTGGTAAGTCCGGCGGAAAGCAGATATACTGAAGAGAAAAAGACGTTCTTCAACAACTTTCGGCTGACTCTGCGCTATACAAATAACTGTATTTTAAGCACTGCATTGTCCCTGAAATTTTAAGAATTCGTTTTCCAAGAAAAAAGAAAATTGCGCAAACGTGCTTTCTTAATCTCTGTGAAATAATTCCCAAAAGTTGAAGTAAGTTTTGGAAAATCGCTTTTTCCAATCAGTAACGGGTAACTTATAAAGAAGAATGTAATCTCGAAAGCTCAAAATCCGAAGATTTGGAAAGAAATGTTTTCAAACTTTTGAACGTATAGCTACCCTAGATAGTGTCCTTTAATATGTCATGTATGTTGTATATATGCTTTTCGCACTTGACTATATAGCGTATATCGGTGGTGCACTTGTCTCGATGGGATGAGCAGCAAGATCGAAAATCAACAGACACTGAGATGTCGAGGATGGACAAGAGCAAGAAATTGAGAGCGAAGACACGGTAGGAAGCACAAACTTGTGCGTATAATTTACCCTTATGTATGAGGATCCGGGGGATAAAATGGGTAGTTCTTTATTAGGTTGGATCCACCAAAAAAAGTTGAATTTGCGTACAAATAGAAGCATCCTAAAAGGAAAGTTTAAAATAAAATTAATTGGAACACCCCAACGCATTTTAAGATTTTCCATTAGAATAACAGTGGAAAATGATAGGGTCTCCAAATATTGTGTTATAACTCTAAAGAAAAAAATCGCGCGGAAATGTCGCAAACATATTTTAATCGAGAATCAAATTCCCTTCTTCTTAAGTTCTTAAGAGCAATTAGCTCAGAACAACTGTTCAACTATTGTAGCTATCCAAAGTTGAATGAGAGTGGTAAAAAAGAAAAATTATTTAAAAAGTTATCACGCTTAAATTTTTTATTTTACGAAAAAACTCTCAAAGAGCTTTTTATCACACACACACACACACACATACACACACCCACACACACACACACACGCACACACACGCGCGCACACACACACACACACACACACACACACACACACAATTAGTGAGAGAGACAGATTTTCCGAAGGTCTGGTGGTACTGGGATAGTGTCGTGCTGGTTTATTGCGGTCTCGTGGTTGTCCGTGGACGTGTGGTACGGGTAGAGATTGAAAAGGGGCAACGGAGGATGATTCCGAGTGTCCAACGAGCGGGAGAGCAAGGATGTCGGATTCGTATGTATAGTTATGTAAGTAGCTACATGAGGACGCGTGGGTGGGTGTTTGTGTGAGCTTTCGAGAAACCTGGCATCGTTGCTCTCCTTCGTTTGCACAGCTGCAGCTGCAACATCGAGAATCGCGTGGCTAGAACCACTAGTCGTGTTATGCCAGTGGTAACTCTCTGTACGTACCAGACGCGTGAGAGAACATACCTCCCCTCGATCTCCTCCACCTCCTTTGGTCAGTGGGATCGTCGCATAGTCGGATGATGATAGCCAGCAGCAGCAGCATGGTCGAGACCATCACTGCATCCGCAATAGTCCTATCTATACATAATCATTTTACTGAGAAACAAACGGTCGTAATTGACGTCGCTTTCCATCCTACATTCTGTCATTTACGCCGTTTTTAATTCTAATAGCCTCTCCACCTACACATGTGTAGAAAGACATATATATATTTGCAATACGTGTTACATACGTATCTTCAAGTTGTGCTGTACAGTACGCCATTAAATTACCAGTTGACTAGAGTCGCTGACAAGCGCAATGCGCGCACGAGCCGCGTGGCTTCTGTATAACACAGCTTGCTGGTCGTACACTCCACGAAGCTAAATAGCAAACGCATATACAAGTATGTCCGAATACGTGTGTAAATGCGATTGTTTATGTTACGTTTGGAGCATATATGTATAGCAGATGTATATATATTTACATATATATGTGTATTGGTATATATCTATGTATCTGCATTGGAGTTAACCTCGCTTCTGTCAGCCCCGGTCCACACGACTATGAATTATACAGTCGCTTTAATAAAGACACTGTGTGGCGGCGTACATGGGCAAGGGAAAGGGCGGAATATAGATGGCACGGAGTGCGCTTAGAGCTTATAGCCGTTTTAGCAACCGCGACACCCGGAAATTCACACCAGAGAGCACGCTCAGTTCTACAACTTGATTGGTGGCTGAACTTTCTTGTTGGAAGGTTAAACTTTTTTTCCAATTTCATTCACCCTGATTCCGCGGGTTGAGCAGAGTATGGAAATAACTATGTTTGAGATTTAATAATTAATCACTTTAGTATCCTACTAAGCTACGAACATTTTATTCTGAATACCGATAAGACCATATGATCCAACTTAAAAACAAGGCTAAGAAACTTTACAAAAATTGAAAGTATGAAACACAAAGAATATCTTTTTGGAACGATTAATCTCTTTTTTTAATAACCATCTTAATAGGGTTTGAAATGATTTCGAGAACTTTATATTAAACGACTTGTAGTTTCCTTGACCTTGGTTGGTTAAACGTACTATGCATACTTTCCGTGTCTGCAAAATATCGCTTTCCGTCATTTCCTGACCTCGTTGCCTAACCACTACTCTTCTAAAACCCTCTCGACTCACATGCCCATCCATCTGAAAGTCAAGGTCGTAAGTTTTCACTCATGTTCAATCAAGGAGAATAAATACCCTCCCAATTTTGTGGATATGCACGTGTATTATGCTATATGCACGTATATTAACTGCCTCATAAAATGGCACAATGAGAAACGTGAAATCGTACGATGCAACGTATACACCACTTATAGCATAAATAGGCGAAGCTTTTTTATTTTCCCTACGCTATGACGACTAATTATAAAACGACTGATTCCTTTTTAATACTTGCAATTATCTTAAAAAAAGATGTGCCGATCATTTCTTTTCAGAAGTCCATGTACAATCTAGACAATAAATAGGGAGCGAAAGAAGCGAGCGGCAGATGAGCAAAGAGAACAACAACATCCTAAATGAGAAAAATAACTTGGGAGGAACGAAACATATTCAGATCCTTTTTCATCGCTGCAGTTGTGAATCGTCGCATGCTCATTATGATTAAGCACGTAAATAGTGTTGAAATGCATTCAAGACGTTTTCAAAAATTCTAGAGTTCAGGAACATCATGAACAATGTATTTCACCATCGAAATTTCTCGGCCATTCGTATTCAATTACCCGGATTCATTAAAATATGATTACTTACTATGTGCTGCGGTCATTAATTATGATATAATTACCGGATCACGCATATATATGTGTAGATATTCATTACCACATCATGACCACGGCCTCCTCGAGGTCGGATAACATAGGAGAATCACATATATATACGTGTATGAGAGTTCACAATTTAATAATACTGAAGTATTAAATCGCTATTATAGCACAGGAGAAGAAACATTTTTTTACCCCAAGTACGCTGGTCTTTTGACGTTTTTGTAAACTCGAAAGTATGTTAAGAGTTGGATGTGGCAAGAAATATCATGTGCATTATAGGATATGTATTTCTGTAGGTAATCGAGTGTATCGATATACGTTCATCGATCGAGTCGTGGACAGAGAAAATACGAATCGAGGGAACAAAATCTCATGAAAAATTTGCATAGCTTCGTGTTTTTTCGTGCAAGTAAAAATCTTCGAAACGCGACAGAGATGACCAGGTTACGAAGGTGGGAAGAGAACAGAGGCGAATTGTAGTGCAGAGAAAAGAATTCGTTGAACCATGTCTTCTTTTCTCTCTTCCTCTATCTCACACTGTCACTTCTCTTCTTTCTCCTATTTTTCCCCAGAGCCCACTCTTGAACCAAGTAAGGGTAGAAGTGGACCTATCGACTCGAAACGAGTGTGCTCGACGTTAAAATCCCGGTCGGTACTCTCGTTTCTCAGCCCAGCCTCCTCTCGTTCAATGCTTTATTCCCCTACATAGGATTGTGATGCTCCCCCAAGTCCATCTTCTCTTTTGCCTCTCCCAAACGTTATCTGGTCGTCCGAGCTTCGGATTTTCGCCTCGTTTCATTTCTACGTATGTCCAAGCCTCCGCGGTATCGGACGTAAACGAGCTTGGAGAGAGCTATCTACATCACTAGTAGAAAGTTAATGAAATATCGACTAGCCGAATAAGTCTTTTGTCGATGAGGTGGACTCAGTCGAGTGTCTGTAACAGAATTGAGCAGCATAGGAATCAATTCTTTTTTTTCTTCTTTAATATTCCGAATTAAAATGCGTAGAACATTTACGGACAGCGACGGGTGCGCATTCGGTATGTGGCTTCGGTCATCTCTCAAACTAAGCAGCCTCGGGCGAAGTAAGTATTTGGTTGAGTGATCGTATGGCCATGCACTGTCTCATCCACCGATCGCCGAGCGGGAGCCAAATTTTTTTTCTGATGGTGCTGATAACCAATTGAAACTCGGGAAAAATATAACCGCCTGTATCGGTCGGGTTTTCCACAGTTTCCCTGGGCCCTCGTGCAAATGCGATACACTACTGCATTAGGAAAGAGTGACTGTGTGCAACATTGGGGGGTCTCATAGGAACGGGAACAGCAATTTCGTGAAGTAGAGTTAGTGATGCGGTCGGCTCGTAAAAACCCTTAAGGGTATAGTATACGCAGGAATATTGAATATATATGTACATAGACGGAACTTTTTATCTAGTAGGTTACATATTTTCCTAATGAAAATTGACTCAAACCAAAAAGATATTTTTAATTGAATCTCTGTAGAAAATATAACCAACTAATTTTATATGAGGAATATTTCTACAGAGCCTTCACATCATATTCTCGTCTGTTCGCAAATCTCACTATTCAATATATTATACACTGTTAAAAAAGATATGAAATTTACAATACAACGGCAAATGAAATTTACAAACTAGGTGTATGAAATGAAAATTATTGCACTCGTGTGCCAAA
>JABSMR010077996.1:0-13239 GCA_018902295.1 Dusona sp. PSUC_FEM 10030013 | reverse complement strand
AATAATAGTTTTTACTTTAAGACCTGTTCCCGAATTTGTCCTAATCCCGGGTTCGGCTGGTAACATCTAGGGAAGATGGGTAAAGTGGGACGCCTTCGTTCCACCATGGAAAAAATAAAAATATTTGTTGCCACTTAAAAAATAAAATTTGACCATCCGATTAAAGTAATTCTAACACTGTAACCTTTTCGAAAGTTTGTAGTTATCCCGCTTTAAGACAATTGGCTAAACATTAGAAAATGTTATATGAGGAATTTTAATTTTTTTATTATTAAAAAAAAATATGAAGATGATTTTATTTTGATAACAAAATAAAAATTGACCGACAGCGATGGGTGCGCGATCAGTGTTTGGCTCTTTTTTTACAGTTTCCCTCGGCCCTCGTGCTACAATAGTCCATTAGGAAGAGTGGCTGCGGGCAACACTCTTGAAGAGTTTCACAGGAACATGGAAATTAGTGAAATGAGAGAAAAATGGGGTTAAAGCGATGATGGGATGGACTCGTCAAAACCCGCAAGGGTATACGCCGAAAAGATAATAATAAAAAAATTGTAAACATAATTATTAGTTGATGAGTTGTCACAGGTGTCAACAGTTAGTGTTATCGGGTGATACAGTTGATATGAATTTCAATTTGCTCTATGTTTCAAACAACCCGCGCAGAAAAAAGAGTCTCGCGAAAGTCTCGCATCGGTACGTTTCCCGGACTCTTTTAAACTCTTTGCTGGAGTCTCGCCGCGGCTCTTTCGAAAACTTTTCGAAATCCTTTGTAAGAGTCTTTCCAAAACTTTTCTCGGCGAGACACTCGATTATAGTCTCGAAAAGTTGAAAAAGGTTGGAAAATTAAAAGTTTTGGAAACTATATACGGGAGTCTTGCCGAGACTCTCGAATATAGTGTCGAAAAGTTTTGGAAAAACTCTTAAAAAGAGTTTCGAAAAGTATTGGAAAGAGTCTCGGTGAGACTCCAGCAAAGAGTTTTAAAGAGTTTGGAAAACGTGCCTATGCGAGACTTTCGCGAGACTCTTTTTTCTGCGCGGGAAGCTTTTATCAATGATTTATTGTGGCTCTAATTCACCAACGCTGTTACGTACACCGCATAACAAATTTCATTATTTTGGTTTTTGGCAGTCTTAGCTAACAGGACCATGTTCGGGTCATATCTAAAATTTGATTAAAGGAATTTTACGGATAGTGGTAGCCAGCTGCAATGGACCTCGAAAAAAAACACGTCGTTGACGACAATTGGCCATCAACAAGATTTCTGTATTGCTGTGCCAACAGAAAAACTAAAACACTCACCATGAAGATTACGGTTTGCGGCACACCCCTCCCGAACTCTACACAAAAAAGCGTATCCGTAGGGTGTGTACCTGACCGAACTTTACCGAGGAAATTTCTACCAACAGAGAAGCTCTATCGCTTCTAAACACTACAGATTTTTTTCACTACCATAGTCATACTCCACCAGCAAATAATTAGTTGTTAATAACAAAGAATTACTTATTGCTAGAATATGATTATGGCAGTAAGAAATTTCCTCTTGTTTTGATGGCACCTTTACGAGCCTATCAAAAAAAAACCTAATCGTGAAATCCCTCCTGCCCGATGTCTACCAGAAAAAATGCCAACCAAGAATCAAACATTATCACGCCGAAAACTACTAACATTTTTCCACCATCATTCCTATATGTCTTTGGTATACCTATAGCTACGACTTTGGTAGTGGTAGTTTTAGGCGTGATAGTGTTTTTTGTTGGTTGACATTTTTTTTGGTAGGTATCGGACAGCAAAGACTTCATCGATAGGCTTTTTTTTTGGTAGGATTGTGAAGGTACCGTTTTTGTGAGTAGTGTAGAGCTTCTCTGTTAGTTGAAAATTCCATGGTAGAGTTCGATCAGGTAGACATTTTACAGATAAGTTTTTTTTAAAGTGTTGTAGGGGTCGCCGGCTTGCAGGCCATCGAAAAAGTGGCACTCCTACAACTCTATTAAAAAAGCCTATCTGTAAAATGTCTGCCTGACCAAATTCTACCAATGAAATTTCAATCAACACAGAATCTTTCGCAATCCTAAACACTATCAAAATTTCTGACTACCATATAGTCATACTCTACCAACAAAGAATTAGTCGTTAGTAAGAATGAATTACTTATTGGTAGACAACGACTGCGGCAGTGGAAAATTTCGGTAGTGTTTAGGAATGGTAGAGCTTTTGTGTTGCTTGAAATTTCTTTGGTGCAGTTGGTCTTGGTAGAGTTATAGGGGTGCCGACTTCAACACTTTGAAAAGCCTCATTTCGGTGCACCTTTACTATAATTTTGTCTGGCTCAGAAATTTGTATACAGTCTTCGTAATTCTTCTTTATATTTATCAGCTAATTGCGCTCGAGAGTTCTACTCTACTACTAAGGGTTAAACAAGGCTTTATCGAAGGGAGGGAATTAGTGAATGAACGTTACTCAAATGCACGTACAGAGTTGGATAATTCTAATTCGTCAGTTTTGTTCGGATTCATGATACATAACCTTGCCTTATCATTTTTTTAGTTGCCTCATTTGTGATCAAAGAAATGTAAGAAATGATATAATTGGTTAACGTATTACAGACATTCATGAAACATTAATTTACCGTGTAAAATTTGGTCCGAGGATTATTGATTTTTTTACTTTCATTTAAGGACAACATACAAAAGTAGCGGATTTTATGTGAGGGATTTATGACTGATGACACAAGTAGAGTAACTGAGACGATATCAAAAATGACTGAATGATTTGATTGAGTTTTTGCGAACTCGAATTTCGATTTGCGAACTTCATTAATTCGTATTGCTGTCTGCTGAAAGCTAAAATATTATTTGAAAAAGCATCACGTGCATTTAATAAATTATATTCTAAAAAGTGGAATCGTAGTGTTTGGATGAGATTTTATTTGGGCTGAAATATCGTTAAAAAACGAATTGACACAAGTTCAAAGTAAAAACTGTGCTTTTGGTTGTGAAGGACACTGGTTTTACGTTAAAAAGTATAACGTATAAAGAAAAAGTAATTCGTTCAAAGATTGCTTTCTTTTGTACATGAAAAGCCTCCAACATCTGAAGTAAAATTCTGCATTAGTTTTGTGAATATTCTGATATTTGATTTTTAATATGTAGTTTTAACAAAAACACTGCCACTCTTTGCCTCTCACGTTTTTAGGGCTTTCCCTTTACAAAACTGCGAAGTCAAGTTGATTGATTTTTTCAGTTCCGGATGAGAATCTATGCGAGTGTTACCCTCGGCCATCCATTCCTCATGCATTACGATGTCTCTTCCGTGCAAAGGTCTAAGGGAACCGCCGATACATGCGTTTTTTTTTTTACTGAGTTCTTGGTTGGTTTACGCCGCACTAAAACTAGTTCATTTTAACTACGAGAAAATTTGTTTTCTGAATTTTATTAAGGTGTGCCAATTGGTGCGTGCTGAAATGGTCATTCATTTGAATGTTGTTACAGCCGTAGCTGTTTTATTTGGGATACTGTCAAAGCCACAAACTTATCGCGTACCCATCGTTGTCTATAAGAAAACAAAACTCATTTATACAGTATTTTGGCTTATCGTAGACCCACAATAGACGTTCAATTCTATAATTGTACAATGAACAAATACCAGATGCAGCTGAAATTATGAAAACAGTTTTTTCTTATAAAAATAGTTGTTTTTAAAAACAAACATTTGGCCATTGAGCCTGGGACAACTTGTATAGTGGTAAAGGAATGTCAAGAGGGTAAGTGAGGAAAAGGGAGGAGTGCCGGAGTGTCGCTGTGATCCGATTAACACATATTGATATGGCGTCACCGGCATGTCCACCTACATATGCACAGTCACATAGACAGAAAATATGGATATAGATGTATATGTGACGTTATACCTACACGCAATACATACATATGAGAGCATACTCCGGAATAGCGGATTCTCTACCCTCTCTCCTGCAGTCGTCCCACTGGCCCATCGATATCCCAATGCGCACGAACACTTTATCGCAACAGGTGTCGATGCCGATATCCGATTTCAGAATTGGCGATGGTGCGAGGCGCGGCAGGGAACGATAGCTCGAGCTTGACTAACCCCAGCTATCAGGAATGTTTTCGTACGGTCGCGGGATGAACATAACTGTCCCGTCAAGGAAAAGCTCACAACGCTTGCAACAGACATGGAAATAAGGACATGCAAATTTTCGTAAATTTCTTTAAAAAAAAAGAGGATAAAGAATATGCAAAAATGACAAATGTTCATGAGAGTAAAAGGCTCGTGGTAGAGGAAACTTTTGGCTTTGGGTGCGTCCTATGCGCTCGTTTGGTTCACTTGCTCCTCCAAAAATAACCCTCTTGCCAGTTTTCAGCCAGCGCGTACAAGTCGAATTTGCAAGTCTAAAAATGGTTTTTTTTTGCTTCTCATACTTTTTGTTTTTTTTAAAGTGCGTTTTTTTGATACCTCGTTTGTGCAGCAAGGAAGCTAAATAGAGAGCGGAGAAGAGAGAGATGGAGAGAGAATGAGATGCTTTGCGAGCTCTGGATGTCGAGAGACGTTCACCTCTGTCACCGGCGACAAAAGGTACCGCCGGCACCATCACCACCACCACCGACACACCCCTTTTGCGAGCGGGACGTTGAAAAATTAGCCCTCCTTTGAACGGAAAGGAAATAAAAAAAACACGAGAGACGACGGGATGCAGAGAAGATGGAAAAATAGGAAAATGCGAGGAAGAGTGGAAAAGTGTATGTGTCCGTGAATAAGTGTGCGAGCAAGAGGGTGGATATAGTGAAAGAGAAAGGAGGCGAAATGAGAAGAGAGAGCGAGATGGAAAATATGAAAACAAATTCTAAACGAGGGGTTGGTGGACATAGTCCACGGGTCGGCCAGTCTCGAGGCTCGTTCCGAGAAAAGGCTCCGCCACGCCAAAATAGGGGGATGAACCACCCCCGTTAGGAGGTTGGGATGGGATATACGGGCATCAGCATAGCAGCAGCAGTACAGGCTGTAGCCGGCTCAGACCAGAGGGAGAGAGAAAGGGACAAACCAGCAGCCGGAAAATCGGGGGTGCAACGTAAATACCCCACGTCGCTTCTGTACGTTAACCGTAAGCATTCGCCAACGCCGGCTTTGCTTTTTTTTCCTTTATAAAAGGGTGTACCGAAAAGCGTGCAAGGGAAGAAAACCGAGAGTGAGGGAGAAACGATGAAGAGAGGACAAGCCCGAAACTATAGAAAGGGTGCAGCCCCACGCGCTGCCCTCGTGTAAAAAGGATCGAATGAATAAATTAGCCTTTGCCTACCGAATAAGATAGAAAGAGAAAATGAGTCAGCGGGTGAAGTACGGAAAGAGAAAAAGTACATAAGCGAGTGGTCCTGTTGGCTGGTCGGTCCGTGCTTGAAAAAGGGTGGACGTCGGGAATGGGAGAAAATGTCGAGGCCGGATTGGTCGGCTCGCCATTTTGGTGAACCCTACATACGCAATGAGTGTACGTCTCGCATCGTTTCTTACGGATGTGATATAAAGTAGCCTTCGTACTTTTTTCACTTCTATATACATCTATCAACATTCTACCGTGTTTCACATATACACGCACTCGCATCAGCGTTTCGATCGAATTCCAATGTACGTGTTCGGCGTGCCATCCATTCTCAATATCCACGTGGTCCATATTTCGTATCGAAAAAAGACGACTTTATTCGCGAGCGAAAGTGTCGATGTTGACGTCCAACAGCCCCTGACCCACAAATTCCATTACGATCCCAGTTGTTGTCCCATCTATCGTATTTACTCTTTCGCACACATAGGCATATCATGTGCTCTTGGTGATCGTGAAAATTATCATTTTCAGGGATATGCATGATTCAATGCTATTAAAAATTTTGATAAATAGTTTTCTCATTTGTATTAATTAAATTCGATTCAAATGCCAATAAAAAAGGCCGGACAATAGAGAATCATGGATATTGATTTTATGAATGATATTATAGTGGATTGGCTGTTGTAATTGATTCTGGTGGAACACAATGCCGAAAAGCTGTTGTCTCATCGTAAACAGTCTATTGGCAATTAACTGTAATTAGTAATATTTTCCTATTTTCGCGTCCGACAAAGGAATAATACTTATATCTCTAAATACAGGAAGATTCATTTAAAATAAATTGAAAATTAATTTTTTTTCAATGCAATTTAACATGGATGTACCCTCAACACTAACAACGGGAAATAAAATAAATGAGTAGCGTCGTACGGCATCCTGAATAAGTAAATTATATCAAGTATATTTTGAAAAAAACGTTGATAGCTTTTTTTTTTAAACGTATTTTTTCGATACAGAGCACAATACTTCGAGACAACCTACCTTCTACCTTCTTTTTATTAAATTTCTTTCATGTAATATCTCGTTTAGCATGAACTATGAGCATCCCGAAATAATAGCTATTTCGAATAATATACGAACGGAAATATCACGGAAAAGGGGCGGTTTTCCTAACGTATTTTGTGCTTATAGACAGTTATTCGCAATTTATTTTTATTTTAATGAAGTTTCCGTAGTTCATGAAAATGGCACAATTTGTAGGAATTTAAAACAAAATCAATTTCCGATCGTTGTATTTACAACGATTGCACTGTATCATGTGGTGTTTCTTTCGGAAAAGTTTTTTTTCGACAGGTTTTTTCTTTTTCGCTAAACTCATGATCGAGTAATTGTATTGTATTTTTATTTTTATGATTTTACTTTTCCCGCGTATATAGTTTCAGCTTTTCAAATGCCCATCCCGTCACTTTAACCTCATATTCCCCTACTTCACTAACTTCCATCCCGGCCAATATAGTTCGCTATATTTTTCACTGAGTTTCGCTTGGTTATCACCATCAGAAATCTAAAAAAACTGCTTCCCGCTTAGCGATCGATGCGTGAGCCGATGCGTAGCTAAGCGCTCACGATCGCATACCCAAGACTGTCAATTGAGTAATTGTAATAAAAATGTAAATTAAATTTGTAAGATGCTGTTTTAATAAGAGATATTAAAAGTTCTGCTTTCATGGAAAAATGATGTGACTCAATTGTTGTATTATTTTTATAATAATATTCACCTCTCGAGCTATTACAGGGAAAATGACAGGTCAATGGGAGAAAGACATGGCTTTCCCATTACACTAATTGCACAGGGTAGCGCACAAAACAGAAGACAGCAATATAGTTTCCGATGAAAACCTGTAACCGGTATCACAGATGTTGGAGTTATACAGTACACATTTCAGGGTATTCATACACATGCACATGTCCGTATTGAAATGTGTGGAAGACCACATCACATATTTCAACGGTAACGAAAATCTATAGATACGCCAACTGGTCAACTGAGGAAACAAGCGAAAAGGACCTGAGGGGGCTTCATTTAATAGCCAATTTCAGGGATGTCAGTCCCGTTACAGAATGCTAGTATCATTTTGTTCGGATCGTTCCAAAGAGCATAAGAATAATAGCGGTAAAGCTCATCTTCTGAGAGGACCCTTTACATTTTACCATCAATTAAAAATCGCACATCCTCTCCGGTAAAGCGAATGGAAAATTGCAACCCATGACAGCACAAAGCACGTAAAATGCATTTCTCTCTGCATGAAATGCAGCTGTTGATTAATAGCGAAAGCTATCTCTCATTGTATTCAAACAGGAATCCTCTGTTTGCTTTTTTACCCAATTGAAACAATACACAATTGAAAATGAAATGCGCATATAATTTTTTATCCGCGAATGAGGAACCCGCGGGAGAGTATCGTCAACGGTTGAGTCTAAAAAAAAAAGAAACAAATTCACGGCCTTCGTTAGTTAGCCTAAACGATAATAATTATCAGCCTTTTTGGAGCGAAGAATTTAGGTTTCATAAAGTCTACAATCGGAGAATTACTTAAAGTTTCTTTCGATGTCTATATTTATGTATTATTTTTACCTTATGATGAACGTAGCTGAATAAGTTTAATGAAAATCGTTTGATTACAGCTCAGGGAGCCTCTACAAAACAATTATTCGCCGAACGAGAGGAAAACTTGGCAGCAGGTAGAGCTCGCGATAATTTCCAATGCCCGGAAGCCTTATTCACGCAGTTATGGGATCAAGGATCCAAGAGTGAAAAGCAGCGGAAGCCCCACTGAGGTTATGGCGATTTGTGTACCAGAACTTTCTATCATTTGCGATTCTCGAAACTTTCTTTCTCACATATATACACTGAGCTACGTTATTTCTCTACGAAATGAGCCCCGCTGACCAAATTCAATGCCAGACTCCGAAAGGTTGAATCCTTCAAAAAGAAAGAAGACGGCTTGGAACAATCTGCATATTCCGGCCACGTGCCAATTATCAGTACGAAGGCGAAGCATTGTATAATGGAACACCAATTTTCCATCATCTATAAGCCGTTATATCGAAAATGGCAGGTCGTTAAGCCTCAATGCTACAACTGCTGGATTTTTTGGTGTTTTTGAATGCGGCTATGATATTCGAGTAGTATGATGTCAAATCCGATAATGGTAATTGGAAAGGTATGAACAAAGTAATTCAGTATTTGATTTATCCAGCGCTTGCATTGCCTTTTCTACCCAAATATTAAAAACGATCAATAAACATTATTACAATAAACAATTATTCATAAACTAAGTTAATAAAAATTTAAGAAGAAACCAAATTGCCAAAGAGATTCGTGAAATTTCATTCAGGTCAATAACCTTTGCTCGAATGTTCTCTTGCAGCAACAAATAACTTGTTCATAGCCATATCAACATTCGGATGATTGTTCGATCTCTTCCCTCCTTTTGATCAAATAAAAAATGTCCATAAGTTATTTATTTATTGTCAGCATCTTCCTCTTGATTTTCATCTTGAAAAATGGGATATTGGGAGTTTGTAATTTTTCTCCCAAAGATATGATCGTAAATTTAGAAAGTATGATTAATTTTGTTCTCCGAGGATTCAACGAGAATGTGAAGTACATTTTTGCTTTGGATGAAAACAATAAAACTTTGTAGTGTGAATATGATTACGTGAACCTTGTTCATTTTTGAATTAATCACCAACAATGTTTATTTATTTACGTGAATATATAATCTGTCAGTTCGGAAATGGCGGTGAAACTACAGAGCGATAGAAAAGTTTATTGATTGAAGCTTTATTGGCGTGTTTGAAGACGCGGATTGTGGTACAGCCGCTATTAAAACCTGATCGAGAGGATTCGAAATGTAGAGGAGGAGGAGGAGAAAGGACATCGAGTAAGTGAGAGAATAAGAATTGATGTGTGTGCGTATATGTGTGTATGTGATGGAACGAGAGAAAGACAGGCAGAGAGAGAGAGAGAGAGAGCGATAGAAAGAGAGTGGTGGGTGGACAGGGGTCGATGGGATAGGCTAGATTAATCAAGGGGGTTTCCGGCTGGTGGCGTCAGTGGAGGGTTGTACGAGTTCACTGATAACGAATCATCGACATTTTTCAAAATGGTCGCCAAACTAAAACTGTACTCTGTTTCCATCTATAATCCTCGCAAGACTAGGCAAAATAATTTCTAAATTATTTAAATAAAATGCGCTAAATTGAACTCGTGTTGAAGGCAGATGAATATCAAAAACTTCACTTCCATACATTCAATTTATGGCAAAAAGTGTTTTGTTCTCTTTGCAAATAATGGTGGAGCCTTTACTTGGATCCTTTATTAATAGGAAATACTACGGAACTCATTTAATTTTTTGCAAATGTACAACTCAATTCAGTACCGATCTAAAACTATAGTTTGCCAATTCATTACAAAAAAGTCTGATCCTAAAAGTTATGAAAGTTTGAATTATGGAGGAATTTTCAATTATTTAATTATACATTATTTTCAAAAGCTATTTGGAATGATTTGACAATGCTCCGAATTATTATAAATGGAAGTTCACATTCGGAATATAAAAAAATACAGAAAATCTAACTTTTAGGAGGAAAAATCTTTCTATAGGTACCGTATATATTGGAAGCTCAAAAAAGAGTGAGGTCTCCCTCCCGGATTCGTTACACCTCGTCACTCCCTCTTGTACCGAGTCCGGCGCCGATGTCGCTTCGAGATAGCAGCCTCATTTATACTTGCTGTATACATGGATACGTATACGTGACTGGCGAAGTAAAACTTTTGAAAAATGATACCCCAAATGTCCAGGGACGCAATGGCTTTTACTGGCTTTTTCTCTCTCCCTTGCACACTTCTTTCGCGCCCAGCAGCCGCCCTTTCCTCTCTTCATTTCTCTTAAGTCACCCCATTTACAGACGCGCTCTACTGAGCGTTGTATATCCGTTGGTATTACATATTCAGGCAACAGCCATAGTTTGCCTGTGGTACCACGGGAGAGTTCCAGCATCCCTCGGGCTGCACTGGATCCATTCTCGTATCTCTCATACGCGAGACCGCTCACCAAAATGTGGATTTCGCAGTACGGGAGAATTACGTTAAAAGTAACTGTACGCATCATAAACATTGCCATAGGGAGATGCTTGACGAGCAAAAAAAAATTATCGGCACTTCTTTCTATCTGAAATGTACATTTTTATTTTCAAGGCTAACACTCAATTGAATTTTTTTAAGTTCTATCCTACCGGTCATTAACGAGGTATAAATTAATTGGAAGGCTCTGGATTGGATGGTCCACAACTCTAAAAATTCTGGGTATTTACTACCATCACCGAAAATTATGGAAATGTGAATATTTTTGTACTTTTTTCCGAACACGAACCTTCATTCGTTAGCGACCTACTTAGTGTAACGAGAGATACGAGATATTTTTTCTTGCCGTTTCATTGTTTGATAGCGGGTTATTTTTCACTGTTTCCTTTTTATTCTGAAACGCCATGGAAAATATTTATTATCCTCTGAATAATGCTCACGTCTTGCACATTATCATATGTGTTGATTTGACCTAAGGCCCAAAAAACTTGTAGTACCAACAATGATTGCCATCTACTACCATCTACTACATATTTTATGACAATATTATCCATAAATCATTAATAATCGAAATGATTCGATAATATTCTAGGCAATCTTCGTATTCATTGTGAACAGATGCGTAAACTCAACCCCGCAAATTTATTCATATATCACGTGCGCCACCGGAGCCACCATCGAATTATTGATATTTGAATTTTAAAACGTATCGAATTAGTAATAACCAGCAAAAAATTTAAACAAAAAGTTAAAAATTGCTTAATTTATTGCGTTTAATAAAAACACATTTGTTTGAATCAAAAACACGCTAGGGAACTGTTTGCTATGTGTGTTATTTTTAACTGCTCTCTGTGGAAAAAAAACTTTTCTCACACCGCGTAAAAACGACCGACATGAAATTTTGGGAATAGAATTCGTGTGGGTTTTTCTTTATTAATATAAAATGTTTTCATCCAATTAGTTTTTTTTGTAGTGAAAAACCGTACGGTATATCTTTCGAGCGGCCTCTAGACCTCAATTTTTTTCATTACGAACAGCAGGGAAAGGTGTCTAAATAAGTAGCGGTATATCGAACGAGGTCGGACCATTTAGAAAAATCTGATTAAAATTTTTTCGGCCAATCTCCTTACTCTCATTTTAGATATTGTCTTTTAGAATCATAGGTCATGTCAGAAATGGTCGCATACCATTGACATACTTAGGTACAAAGCTTTACATTTGCAAGTGAGATTCGAAATCCTGACAATTTTTTTATCCTCCTACAGCTGAACGTACTTGTAGGAAAAAATAGTTGGACTTTTACGTAATTTTGGTGATTTTTTAAAAAACGTAAACAACAATGACAAAAGCTGGAAGCGCTAATTCCACATTGTGCGTGAGAACATAAACTATGAGAATTTATTTTTGAGAATAGGTAATAACCTGCGGTTGTCGCTTTTGCTGGCTATATTGCCTCATCGCCTCCAGGTTTTGCTCGTGTGTTTCGGAGGGCTGTCTGCGAATACCGTGAGAGTGGAAAAATGGCAAAAAATAATAAAAAAAAAGAGTAAAAATAAAGAAAATAAACGAGCCGGACGTAGGTTAGATTAATGGTTGAGAAATGCAAATTGTCGGCACAAGCCCCACCGGGAGTAATACTGAAAGGGGGCGAGAAGGGTGGTCGCACTGTACTACCGTTTTCAGTGCTCCTTTGTAGGTAACTCCTGGTTCTCTTGCGTTGCCGTAACGTTGTAACGTCGACAAGTATAATATAACGAAACGTCGTTGTGATCGTCGTCATCGTAGGGGTTATGTCGTCGTCTCGTATGCAGCCGAGAACCGTCGGAGCTCCGGTAAAAATCCCTTAGAAATATATCGTAGGTAATTTCCCTTGCTAAACCGGCGACGAAAAAACAAATAAAAAACAAATACCAGCAGGCTAGGTATAAAGTTCCGGAGTTGGGTAAAAAAAGATAAAATGAGGGAAGGGAACCCGGTGCTCGTGTAACGGAACGTCCTCCATCTATTGGCATTCACAGCGCACAACGGGACAGCGGAGAAAACTCAGAAAATCGTGACAGAGAGGAGGTCTCATTTTATCGTTACATCAGATGAGCCCTCGGCATCTCATGCACTTCCATGTGCCACCATGGGTACACTATACGTTTGTTTCCGACGCATTTTATCTCTACTCTTGTATACCAACGTGTAGAATAATTATACGAGTGTATAAAAATGGCCAGGAAATTTGTTTCCCGAATCGAATGAAAAATAAGTGCCGAGAACGGAGAAAATGGGGAAAAAGCTAGCATAAGACAAGAGAGAAGGGATCGAGAGAGAAAAAGGGAGTGATGCGAATACACGAGGGGACGGAAAGAGGAAAATGAGAGAAAGAAGAGCAAAGTGTTGTGCAACGAGCTAGAGCGAAACACCCCGAAGAATAATTTATTTTCCCCAGTATGGATTAAGCCACGGTTGATGAATCCGCGCTGTGTTTATTCGCGTGAATGTATACAATCGATTGATTATCGCCAATTTTTATCCCCGAGTCTTTTCGTCGCTCCCGATATACATACGTATGATAATTTGTAGGGTATATATTTCTTCTTTTTGTCTTTCATTGTATTGGCATTTATTACAAGTACCATTTTTTTATTGTATAGTATACTAAAATCACTGTCCTCTCTCTCTCTCTTTCTCTCTCTCTCTCTCTCTCTCACTCTCTCTCTCTCACTCTCTCTCTCTCACTCTCTCTCTCACTCTCTCTCTCTCTTGCTGTCA